>PVJC01008496.1:0-48429 GCA_004026665.1 Murina feae
ATGGGTTATACATCTATATATGCATACAAGTTTTTGGTTGCTCACTTCCCACCCACACTCTCCTGAGGTTCTGCAGTCTGTTCTATGCTTCTGTGTACCTGGATCTATTTGTTCATCAGTTTATTTTGTTCATTAGATTCCACATAATTGTGTTATTTGTCTTTCTCTGACTGGCTTATTTTGCTTAGTATAATACTCTCCAAGTCCCTCCATGCTGTCTCAAAGGGTAAGTGATCTTCCTTTTTACTGCTGCACAGTATTTCATGTTTTAAACGTATCACAGCTATTTTATCCACTCGTCTACTGATGGGCACTTGGGCTGTTTCCTAATCTTAGCTAATGTAAATTGTGCTGCTATGAACAAGGGCACATATATACTTTAAGAAGAATTTTAAAAATTATTTAGGTACTTATATGAATTTTAATTGTTTTCATGTTTTCCGAATGCCATATTGAAATGTTAATGGAATTAATTTGTCCCATTAAAACTATGAAAGGAATTTCTTCAAAGCAAAATCTTGCTTTGCTTTGGTTTTTATTTTAAGAATTAAGAAAGATTTCCAGCTGAAATTCCTTGAATAGCAAGATCAGATTTTTTGGCAATCAAAACATAAGATTCTGATCAGCCCTTTGGATTATGGATGATGAAGTATACCTGTATATTAGATTTGTTAGGTGTTCTGATCTCACTAAGTGTTGCTTTTCAATTGCAGAGAACACTAGTGACCTATTTGGCTTATGCCTGGGGATGCTTTCAGTAGAATACCTAACTTTATTAACTCAATCCTTTTTATTAGGCTATTCATAATATCTACACATATGTTTCAGCCTAAATATTTTGAAGTTGAAACCTTGAATTATATGAAATGTATTTTTTAATTATTTGCATACCTTGGCCTATAAAAAGAAATGAAATATTTAGGCGAATAATTCTCTGCTACAGTATTTGTACACTACAGACTACCTCTTAGAAAAGCTTAACTCAGAATTATAAAATTCTATTTTTTCAACTCAGATGATTAATATCATACTTTTCTCATGCATTTTATGATACAAAGCACTGAATTTTTAAAAAATTTATAAATGCAAACAAAATTTACAATATTTAATACAAACAATTCATAAAGGACTAAGATGTCTTAATTTTTAATGGTGTAATGGGAGGGCTATATTACATACATTCTGTTTTCATGTCTGAGGTTAGTAATTCAAGTACCAGCAACTGTTAGTTTTATTTTGTTAATTTACATATATATATAGTAATCAAGCACTGAGCATTTTCCATATTTCTGTGTGGGCATTTGGAGCAACCATTACGTGTTAGTATAGGCAGTTGCTTATGTTTCTAGTACATTAGATTTGCAGTTCTAGAAAAATAGCCAGGTGGAAATTTGACTGTGACTTCTGTGAACTTTGCAAATTATTGATGTTTTTGGAAATTTTAGTCTGACCTACATTAACTATTAAGTTTAGTGTGAGATAACACATTATTTGGGTGTTAGTCCCTTGGATCAGTCTCTTTACCATGAGATTCTAAATCAGTTATTTAAAGTGATAAGTGGTGACAATGATGTTAGGTTAGTATAAAATTGTGAGAAATGTTTTTTCTGAGTTCTGTGTCCATCTGCACTAACTTTCTCTAATATTAATTGCCTTAGGTGGTGACTCTTTAACTCAGTAGTATTTATTACTGTATCAGGTATTTAGTGAGTGTAGAATATAGGGGTTACGAAAACTTATCAGAACTTTTCAAATATAAATACGTTTTCTTTCTACTTACCATCCCCTTCCCCCCAAAAGTAGATTTTTTTTCTCATTGCACTGTATATATTAGGCACTCAAATAATTATCAGTCTTGATTTAAAATCACTTCTTTCATACAGATACCTATCTGCGTTCACTGCTTACAAGAGAACTGTTGTCTCTAATACGACAGGTAGAAAACACTGCAGCATGTAAATGCTACCCAATTATTGGTCAGAAAAAGTGGAGCATTATGTACTTATATGTTAATTTGCATCCATCTGGTATGTTTTTGCAATGATTACATTTTTTTCTTAGGGAGGGAGATCTGCAGTAGTTCGCAGTTAAAGACACAATACTGAAAAAGGGAAAAACATTTTTAATTCAAATTTCCATATAATCAAAGTCAAAATGAGTACTTGACCAGTGGAATTTATTGAATTAGTGAAAAATAATCAGAAGATAGTAAATTCTTAGAACTATTAGGTTTTATAACCAGTCTCATTGAATTATATATATTTCATTTTTACTGTATCTGAAGTTATCAGTATAACTCAAAAATATTATATAGACATCTTTAGCTAAAGATCACCAGGTGTTTTTCTCAGAGTTGGATTGTGTGCCCTGGAACGTAATTCCCTGAACTTAGATGAGATTGAGGAGGACATTGTCCAGAAGAGTTACCCCAAAATGCCTTTTATGGGTTCAGAAAAATCTGAAGTAATCCTAGAAGCTGTCCTCAATTACTTCAATGTGCCATTTTGAGGACCAATTTTCCAACTAGTAAGCATAAACATATTAACATTCTATGTTCATGTAATTATCTAGTAGTGGTGATTATTTTTAATTGGGCCCAAATATTAATTAAACTTGAATAACTCATGTTTTTAACCTGAAATAACTGCAATCCACTATGCACTGGTCTCTCAAATAAGATGAAAGTTAGGATAATAGTTACATAGAAATTTAGGAATAAATAGTTTTTAGCAATTCATTTTTATTATACATAAAATATTTTAAAACAAAACACCTATTCTTTAAATTTAGTTACTTAATGAAGTCTGTCCTTTTCTGCTGTACATTGTACAATTAGCAATGTGCAATTGGAATGATCGAGACACCAACAAATTCTGGTACTCACTAGAGTAATCTTCCTCACTTTATAGAAAAAGACTAAGAGTAGCATTTAAATTTGTGTTTAAAATTTTGTTTTTCCTCAATGCAAAGATAAAGAGACTGGGTTTTTATATGATTCCAGCATAGGAGCTTCCTCTCTATTTAATCACTCCTATTGAGGCCTGAGTAAAATAAGCTTAAATAGAAGGTTACAGCATCTGTGAGGATGTTGAAACCATTCTTCTACTTAGATTGATTTTAAACCCTTATACCGGTCTCAAGGCTAGAAATGCCCTTCTTTAGTATATTTCCACTTCTGGTTGTTCTGTGTTTATTGAGTTACAATTAGTCCTCTCAGTGAGAAGAACACTACCATGGAAAGAGGGTTGTACTTTGGTGTTTTATATTCAAGGACATAGAGTGTTAGGAAGCAATCTGGAAATTATTTTTTCCTAAAATACGTTTGATTATAGGCTTGGCTATGACTTTCCTTCTCTCGTATTAAAAAAAAAAAGAAATATAGAAATAGGAAATAGGGGTAAATACATGAGAGGACATTTAACAGGTGATGAGGTTGGGCATAGTCTTTGCCACTTCGTAATCTTGAGGACCACAGTTTGCTGTTTTAGAGGTATCTGAGAGGTACCAGATAAATGGAGACTGCCAACTGTTAGACCTTGAGTGTGCTGGGCACCCTAAAGTAGGAGAGAAACTTATAACAGAAGCTCACGATGAAGAACCAGATATTCCGAGCCATCTGAGATCTTGCCATAAGAAGGCGCCAGGCGATGAGGAAGAGGGCAGTATTGAAGAGGTAGTGAATATTTCGGAGCCTGGGGAATGGACACATATAGTCAAAGTTAAAACAGTGCCAAATACCCAACTATTATCTGAAACAATTGTGTTTCTTTCTGGCTATCACAAGCAAATAATAATTAAATGCTTACAGCTATGACCTGATAAGCCTTTGAGTTTCATCTTTATTTCCACAACATCCTTTCTCAATCAAATTTTCATAACATTACCTTGACTAGTTTCTATCATACTTCTCTCTACTGTAACCTATCTTGCAAACATGACTAACAGCCTTTCTTAAAGATACCCAGATCATATTACCATATCACAAAATTTTACTGGTTTCTGTTCACTGGAGGGTAAGTCCTCAAGTTCTCAATCTACTGTTCAAGGTTCCACTCTGTTTTCAGTTTAATTTTTTATCCTTACTATCTCTATTAAAAACCCTTTGCTTCTGCCAGAATTATACCAGACTGTTGTCTTTGTCCTTGAAGGGATTAATGACAAATTTAAGGCAGTTGAAGGACTTGAAGAGTGGTTATGCATAGTCTGATCAGTCTCCTGCCTACTGGGTATTCTTTTTCTATATCACATAATAGGGTATGGTAGAAGAATCAAAGATACTTGGGATCAAATTTGGTTCATGTGTGACTATGAACAAATTACCATTGTTATTGATAAAAATGGGATAACAGAAAGAATGCGTCATAGGAGTGTTGTGAAGGTAAATGAAACTGTGTCACAGGACCTAGTATAAAGGGAAGGACCTATTATTTAGTAAAAGCTGAAAAAAAGTTAGTTCCTCCTTTCCCTGGCTCAGATTTCATGTCTGGTGTAAAATTCGATACTTATAAGTATTAACTGACCAACTATGCTTACCTTTTTAAGTGTTGCTTTGCTTCTGGGACTCCAGCCATATCCTCCTTCAATAAGTACTTCTTGACTCCTAAAACATAATTTTCAATATATTCCAACCAGTTCAACTGGCGCACATCAAAGTTGAATACCTGAAAGACAAAAAGATAAAAGGATTGCCAGAATTGCACGGCTGGACAGTTACTCTGTTCACTTAATTTTCTTTTACATAAATGAGCAGCAGTCACTTTACAAGACTTAGGTTGGGTCCCTCCAAAGGAGATTATTTGAGCTGCTATTTCAAAGGCCTTGATAATATAGACTACCGTTTTCCTTGCAATATTTAAACTTGGATCAAGCACAAATACTTGATCTTCAGGAAGTCTTGTGAGGGAAATTTAAGGAACTGTTATTAGTCTGGTGAAATCTAATTTCATTTTATGTAAATGTGGATTAATAATTTTTAAAAGTGATGGAATAATATGTTAGGGACCAAAACAAGTTATGCATCATTTTCTTTCAATTTATCTTAAATGTTTATGGTGTCCCTTGGCCTACCCACCTTTCCTACAATATCAGCACTTCTTTATGCAAATTAAGGCAAACTCTGGAAAGCAAAGCCTTGAGGAGTAGCTTAGCAGAATTTGTATTTTGCATTTGTTGTAGAGAAGCCATTATGTCTCTCAGTGTGCCATTAAATGAAGCTGTTGAAAACAGTTCTTTTAGTGTTGAGTGGTAAGGAAAGCTTTGCTTCTCTTAAAACACTAGTATGTTTTCTCCTGGACAAAGAATACCATGAAACTATTTTCCCTTTTCCTTTTCCACCAAAGAGCTCACAAAAAAACCAAACAAAAAAACAACTTACTGCTTCAATAGGAATGACTTAGTTAGGGTCTTATATACAAAAATGGACTTTTTTTTCATTTTTATCCTTGACTTCATATTCTAATTCATTTTATTTCTATTTTGTTTATATATGTCTTTATTGTAAGATATATCAAATCTTTGAGATGATTTTGAGTATTAGCAAAGAGAGCAGATGAGATTAACAAGTTACAAAGAGCTTCATAGGTTTGTTCAAAGCTGAATTGCTTTCCAAAAGTAATTCTGTATCGTTTTATTTGGATATGTTTGTTTTCCACAGTATCACTATTATGTACTCATGGATACAAACAGCAGCCTTTTCTTTTATTCTATTTCACTTTTCTAAGTGAGATTTCAATGAAGGCCTGGTCAGTAAACCTGATTCTGTAGGGCAAATCAAACCGGAAGCCAAGCCATCCCAGAGTTTGGCAATTAAATCCAAGTATTCAGGACTATTATCTTTGCTAAGGTATTTTGAAATTGTTAAATTCACTACAGATTTGATTTTTTCATGACATTTTAAGTGATTTTAGTTTAAAACAGTAAAATGTCAAAAATGAAATTTTTAAGCTCATTCATTACCTTTTGAATTATTTAGATGGTTAAATTCTGTGGAGAAATGCAATGAAGATAAGCGTACGTAAATTTTGAAGCTAATTTTAAAAATAATGTACAATAACGAGTTTTTTTTTTTAATAAGCTGGTTTGATCCAATCAGCTATTCATTTCAAACAGATGCTTAGAAGAATTTTGTCTGTATAAGGTATGTAAACATTTCTGAAAATAGGTCTACTTCATGTTAATTATAGAGGTACTCAGTGATGATTTCAATTAAAATATCCTTCTAAATCTCATCTTGTTTATCAGTCTGACATTTATAATGTTAGATTGTGCAAGTAACACTTTCGTTCCATGGCATAAATTCTAGGATTGGATTTGAATTATGCTCTAAGAGGCTGATATGTTAGGAGTAAAATCCTTAGCTGCAAAGCCAGGCTAGCTACCCACTTAATGTTTACTTCTCAGTATGACATGATTTCTTCTACATGCTGTCAAGAATGAGTTAAATCAAGAAGTGCTTTTTTCTTTAAAAAGAAATTTCAGTGGAAAAGTGTCAATCAAGAGAGTGAAAATTTTAAAGTTAAATTGCAAACTAATGACATGAACAGGGAACTCTTGATTCCTTGAGAAAGAAAGCTTCTCAAGCACAAAGCACAAAATATTTTTATATTTGTGAATTTAAGAATATGCAGATTTCAGGGCTTATTGTTTGTTACCACCACAAAGCTAATATCTAATCTAATAAAAAAGTAATATGCAAATTAACAATCACTGAGACACCTAAGTCACGCCCACCAGCCAATCAGAGTGACTGTATGCAAATTAACCCAGCCACGATGGTGGCTGGAAGCCACGGAGCTAGAGCAAACAGGAGGCAGAGCAAACAGGAGGCAGAGCAAACAGGAGACTTCTTTTGCACCAGTGATGGAGTTGAAACTGCCTCCCTAGGCTGGCTGGGCCTCTGCTCAAGGCAACAATGTTTCAATTATAAAAGCCATGGAGCTGAAGCAAACAGGAGGTTTCCTTTCACCAAGAGGTTTCCTTTTACCTAGGCTGGCTGTGACCTTCTGCTCAAGGCAACAATGTTCCAGTTATAGAAGATAAATAAACCCCAGAAATTTGATTCCAGCCAGCCTTGCTGGGATGTTGGGTCAATGGGAGCTGTGGCCAGCCTGCAAACAGCCCTCAGCCCCTCACCCAGGCTGCACAGGCACCTGTGGGGAGGGGCGGGCGGGACACCTACCTTGAAGGGGCTGTGGCTAGCCTGCAAACAGCCATCAGCCTATCACCTAGGCTGGCCATACCCCCGTGGGATGAGGGTCCCAACTAGGGGGCTTGGCCAGCCTGCAAACAGCCATCAGCCCCTCACAGGCTATCCAGGCACGCCAGCAGGTGGACATCCCCTGAGCGGTCCCAGACTGCGAGAGGGCACAAGCTGGGCTGAGGGACCCCCCCGAGTGCACAAATTTTTGCGCACCGGGCCCCTAGTAAAGAAATAAATGGTGCTGATGCTAAGCAATTAAAGTGAAGGCATGTTTTAAGAAATACAAGTCTGAGTTGATTAGATTGACAATGCTAGGAACAGGTCAATACTGATGGAGGGAGGTCTTTTATGGGGCAGAATAAATAGGAGTTGAGTTTAGCTTTAAAAAGATAAACTATTTTAGAGATACCAAATGATTTTGATTTGATAAGAATAGTGGAGGAGAGTGTACAAGCAAGAAAATTATAATTTTATCAAAGTCAAATGCTATGTTTATTAGGGGAAAGATAGAGGTACACAGGGTTGAGAACCAACAGCTGGAAGAATGAACAAAGAATTAAAGCTAAGTATATGAAGACCCCAGAACAGTAGTGAGTATCTAACCAAAGACCAAGACCCTTGATTTCTTACCTACATTAAGCTTGTTTCCTGCAGCTTTGTTTATAGCATTGACTGATTTTATTAGAGAAAAAAATTCTGTGTATAGCCCACCTGGTGTGGCTTAGTGATCAAGCATTGATCTATGAACCACAATGTCACCATTCAATTCCTAGTAAGGGCAATGCCTGGGTTTTGGGCTTGATCCCCAATAGGGGGCATACAGGAGGCAGCCAATCAATGATTCTCATCATTGATGTTTCTATCTTTCCCTTTCCCATCCTTTTGAAATCAATCAAAATGTGTATATTTTTAAATTCTGTGTATATAACTAGAACTTTATTCAACTGTTCAGGTCAAATACTTCCAATTCCAAGTGAGTAAGATTTTCCTACTGGCTAAGTCAGTGCTGTACTTACTCTCTGGTCTTCAGGACTCAGCTTGGACATCAGCATTTCTGTGTTGCTTGTGCTCCATTCCCAGCTCCGGTTGACGAAATACTCCAGCATGGAAACAGTTCTTAAAAGCCGATTCATAAGCTTTGTCATCCTGAGTTAAAGATCAGATAGGAGCCAGTATCATCAGCATAGCACAGATGGCTGCTTCCCTGTTACTTTACAGGAATGTGTGAGAAATTGTCTTTGAGAAAGATACAAAAATTATCCCTCCCCCAATCTTCATCTCCACTAATTCTCAATGCATCCCAGTTAGGTAGGTATAAATCTGCACTTGTATGAATGCAATAAAGTAAATTTAAGATAAAGTGGCCCCAATAATAGGTGTGGAAGCCAAAATTCCAACCAGCTTTGACCTCAAAAAGTTTCTGTACTCTTGTCATCCTGTGTCCCATTACTTTAAGTGGACTACATTCCAATCCTGTGGTCAGGACTTGGACCAGCTCGGCTATGTAAACTTGCCAACTTAAGAACTTACAAAAACTTCCATATGCAATCTAATTGTTCTTCACAGTAGTCAAGATCTGTATTACTTACCTTCATTTTACAGAAGGATTAATAGGCTTGTGGTTGCATGACTAATGCTTAAAACTAGAACTATGGCTACAAGTCACCTTTGACCTATAGAACAATTTGTTTTCACCTTAATCAGGCAAATCGTGTTAGTAGTAACTCAGCAATGACTTACTATGCTGTTTTGGAAATTTGGTTTTATTTATGGTCAATCCTAATGCCCACATACTTAATGACTCCTGAGGTACCACTGTATCATGGGAAATTCTTAGGAGGTAAAATAAGTGCTCCATGATACATGCATCAGAACAGGGTTCTATTTAGCTGTTACTATCTAACATCTTTGCTACAGACTAAATATTTGTGTTCCCCTGAAATCATATTTTGAAATCTATATCCCCATAGTGTGATGGTCTTTAAAGGAGGAGACTGGGAGTTGATTAGTGCCCTTATAAAAGTTCACTCGCAGCATTGGAGGGCACAGAAAGATGATTGTCTAGGAACCAGGCAGTGGGTCCTCAGCACACCTAGTCTACCAGCATCTGGATTTTAGACGTCCTAGTCTCCAGAACTGTGGGAAATAAATCTATGCTGTTTGTAAGCCCTCTAATCTGTTATAGCAGCCCAAATGAAATAAGGCATTCTTTATAACTATGATGTAACTGATGTGGTTTCAATAGATTTGTTTTATTCTTAATCATTGTGCAATGATATTGTATGTACAAGACTATATTAGCTTAATAGTATTTTTTTTTATAAAGAAAAAATACATTTCTTATTCTCAGGTAGAGAAGGTCTTCTTAATACATAAAATGCAAAAGCCAAAAAGTGGTTCATTTTATCACATAAAAATTTAGAATTTCTCTTAGGAATAATAGTGTTACTGTATTTTACATGCTCTTATTCAAAACCTTATAAAAGCTATTATTACTATCTTTTTTTTTTTATAGGTGAGAAAGTTAGGCTTCAGGCAGGTTAAGTAATTTAGGGCTCATGTGGCTAAACTGGTGAAGTCAGAAGTCAGACTCCAAACTTACATGTAACTCCCCTTGTATTATTAACAAAAAATTCATATTCAAAGCTATAAGGAACAGAGTTAGAGGAAATACATCAAATATAGATGTGTATATACACACACATAAACACACACACACACACAAGTTTCCAGAAATTATTAAGGCTAACCCAATAGAAAAATAAATGAGGAATAGAAGCAACTCAGAGCAGAGAAAATTTGAATGCCTAATAATGTCTAATGCACAACTGATGGAAGAGAAAACTTGAATGTCTAATGAACAAAACTTGAATATTTGATGAACACAAGGGAGTGCTGAGGACTTGGGGCTCAAATAAAAGTAACAAAGAGATGCCATTTGTTGTCTTCATTTTGACAATTGCAAATGGACAGAACCTTTGTTTAGGGCAGCCACATATGCTCCAATCCAGCAAAACCACCCCTCAGCATCTTCCCCAAAGCAGTGGCACATTCTACAAAAAAAACTCATGTGCACTGGTATTTGTTTACCTCAAAGCAAACCTATATATACTTCCATATGTGGCTGTAAATGCATAGGTCAAATACACGTGGTGAGGGAAGGTTCTAGAAGGACTCTAGCATTTTCTGCCATAAAGATTATTATTAAAATGTTTGTCTATTAAACCTACCAATTTTACATAAATATTACAATTTAATTTCCAAGAACAAAATTCATAAAGATTTGTATTGGGTACCTTCTTTGATTTTTCTACTTACTAAACTTTGCTCTTTACATAGGTTTTCTTTCATCCTTGATATCCTATCTAATAAGAGTAATATGCAAATTAGGCATCACAAATATGACTGCCCCCATAGCTACAAGATGGCCTCCCCATAGCCACAAGGTAGCGGTGCCCGTAGCCACAAGATGGCCTCCCCCATGGACACAAGATGGTGGCGCCCAGTCCAGCTCAGCCCCACCACTGAAGTGGTCAGGCCTGTTAGCCAGGCAGGTGGCAGGGGAAGCAGGGGGCCCAAGGGGCAGAACAGGTGCTCAGAGGGGGCTGCGGGTCCCCTGGCCAGGCTTGCATCCTCAACCAGAGGCCTCAGGCATGGGCAGGAGCGGAGCTGGTGATTGGAGTGAACTACAGAGGAAACACCTTTTCTGACCGTTCATTGGCTAAGCTCCCTGTATGCCACTGGTAATATTCTTAGGAACATGGGTAATAAGAATCCAAAAAGGCGATCTAGGGTTTTTCCACCACACTCCTGGAGAGAAAAAAAAAAATGAAGGTCCACTGCTTGGAGGGCTAAGAATTATCATATCCTGCCCTAGCCAGTTTGACTCAGTGCATAATGCCTCAGCCTGCTGACTGCAGGGTCTGGGTTCAATTGTGACCAAGGGCATGCACCTAGGTTGCAGGCTTCTCTCTGGCCAGGGCCCAGGTCAGGGCATGTGCAGGAGGCAACCAATGAAAGTGTTTCTCTCACTTTGATGTTTCTCTCTGTTTTTCACTTCTCTTCCACATTCTCTAAAAATCAATGGAAACATCAGATGAGGATAAAAAAAGAAAGAAAGAAATGTCATATCCTATGAAAGACACATCTTGAAAATGCCTAAAGAAAGTTGTCATTTCTTCATGGTGAAGGGACTGGAGTCTATGTTGATGAAAACACCTTGGTGGCTGCGGTGACTGGCAGTGGCTGCAGCAGTGGGGTGATGGGGCTGGTGGCTTCCCATGATTAGCCTGATTGCCTCCCACAAAGGGAGGCCAGACTGTGGCTTAGGCACGCTCCCCAAAGGGATCAGGGGGTGGGCCTAAGCCATCAGTAGAACACTCTGAGGTCTCCCATATGTGAGAGGGGGCAGGCTGGGCTGAGGAATAACCCCCCCCCTCCAGTGCATGAATTTCGTGCACCGGGCCCCTAGTATTTTATAAAGTCTTTAGCATTTCTGCTTACAATGTTGTTTTTCTTTTGCCATTTTTATGTAATAAGCCCCATACAAATATTTTCCCCATAGCCACAGTGTCCCCTTTTCACTTTATTCAAGGAGAAATTGACAATTACTGAATGATGAGCTCTTAATAAGGTCTCTGCAAAATTTAAATAAACTCTACATTGCTATGTTTTAGTCACTTCCTCCACTAATAAGGATGGAAATGAAACATGCTGAGAAAGACGTCCTCCTTTATAAAGAAGCTAGCACTGAAAGCAAGACTATTCATATTTCTGATTCTTGGTTGCAGGAATTGCCTTTGGTAATGACAATGATGGCTACTGAGACACATATAATATTAAAGTGAGACAGATAAAAGAGTATGTCCTGTGTCAAACAGCAACATGGTGACAGCACCTAAGCTCTGCATGCTGTTTATCCTGTTCCCTCTAAAGCAGTGGTTCTCAACCTTCTGGCCCTTGAAATACAATTCCTCATATTGTGACCCAACCATAAAATTATTTTCGTTTCTATTTCATAACTGTGATGTTGCTACTGTTATGAATTGTAATGTAAATATCTGATATGCAGGATGGTCTTAGGCGACCTCTGTGAAAGGGTCATTCGACCCCCAAAGAAGTTGTTACCCACAGGTTGAGAACCACTGCTCTAAAGTCTTCACTCACCTCCAGGTGGCAGTAAATCTAGCTCATATTTTTCCAGATCTTAACTCATCACTTCCTTTGAGACTATTTGCAATTTTCCCCTTAGCTTCTGTTTCCTCATTTTGAAATTGGGATGATGAGCATGTCCTCTTTGGGCGTTATGAGAATGAAAATGCATCTTCCTGTGTGTGTGTAATTGAGGCTGGTGTCATTATTATACATTTGGAGATTACCTAACAATTTAGAAAACCCCAGACACAAGGGTCTCAGATGCTTTTCTTTTTTAGTGGATGAGTACTTGCTGAATTCATCAAGCAAGTTCCTTAACATTTAACTTCCTTTATTATCATGGAGGATTTTAAAGGTATGGGGCTTGTCACTACTGTTGCTTTGGTTGTCCCAAAAGTTGTATGTTTGTTTGTGTGTGTTAGATTCAGTTGTCACCTCTGATCCCCAGCTGAAGGGAGGGCTGAGGACTTTGGGGCCCTAATCTTCCATGCAGCCACACTCTCAAAGCTGTTGACCCAGCTTCTCACCTGGGCTTCCTTCCTGTGAGTCGTAGATAGAAGTCGTAGATGATGGCAGGGGCCCAGTGGCTGACGGCATTCCAGTACTGGGTTGTGATGGTGTTGGTTGTGAGGTCAGCATATGGTCTCCTAAAAGCTCTCTCAAATGGAATTTTTTCACAGGTTGCCAAGACTTGGAATCCTGGGTGGAATGGAGTGGGGGGGGGGTGGGTAGGGTGGGGTAGGGGGGGGGAGTGGGGAATGAAGTAAGGAGTAAGTCTAGAGCACATGAGCCCATTGTGGTGAATGGCATTTGCAATGGGTCAAAACAATAAAGAATAAGGATTTTGTAGATTCAAGACTCAATTTCTGAGACTGTTACTAAGATTTTTATCATGGCAAATAATCACCTGCAAATTTTAGGCAGTGGATAGCTTAAGAATTGGGTCATTTTCTTGAAGTCTTTACTCTAAAACAACTTCTAGAAGAAACAGTTTTATTCGGTATAGTGAATGTTATTCAGAAAAACTTAAATCCATCATTCAATTCCAAGGTTATCTAGTCTGTTCTAAAAGCCCCAAGACAGAGCCTAGGGGCCTTATTTCCTTGTTTGAATCACTACTTTAGGAAAGTTTCTTAACATTTTACTTAAACTTTATAAAGGGCTACTTAAACCTTAAACCTAAGGGCTTCAGGGAAAGGGAGCCGGTAAAGGCAGGACTCCTCTGTGCTGGTTCACTTTAAGGACCAGTCTTTTACTTCTTTGGGATTTCTACTTCTCTGGGAATACAACAGACTCAATTGTCTACTCTTATCTCCAGAGGTTTTTTTCATAATATATTTTTCTTTATATATTTTTACTTAGGAAAACTCACATTAAAATTTTTTAATGTACATTTGCAAAGTCAGTAATAATTTTCAATATTTGTATTCCATTTTCATTTTATCTATGTAGAATTTCAAAGAATATGCATAATTGCAATATTCAGTTATGATGAAGACAGCACAACAGTTATTATGGTAATAAGATTATCACTTTAAAAGATACTACTCGGAAATATACATGAAAAAATATATACTCTATACAGAAAAGATTCTCAAGAAACATCGAACCAGAAATATGAACTGTTTTCCTCTCAGAGGAATTCATATTTACTTTTAAGAATCACTAGTGAAGTAGTTACTACACATTCAGGGGAGGCAAGAGACCTGTCTTCAATCTCAGGCACCAGCTCCCCATATGAATTTGAATAAATCATTTAGTCTCGGTCCCATATATAAAATAAAGCAACCCCCCCCCCTGATTATTTTTAAGATCACTTTCAACTGAGATTCTATAATTCCATAAAACAGATATTAAGAATTATTGGCATGAAAGAAGACTATGTTGAATATCAGCAATAGAATTTACATGTAACATCTTTTTATGTAAGAGCTTAAAATATCTTGTTTGTGGCTATTAATGACTCTTTTTTATGAAACATATTTTAATTCTGTTATTGTGGTAGAGGAGATATATCTTTATATTTTTATTTCCATTTGTTTTAAGAATTAGATCATCTAAATAACTGGATATACGCTCTAAAAAACTTTACTGCTAGAGAATTTCACTTAAATTTTTTGAAGTGATAACTGCAGATAGCACATTGAGTGTTCTGAATTAGAAATCAGATACTAAAATATTAAGTACATTTGATTTTTTTCTACATCTAGCACTTAAAAATAGCTAGGTGATTTAAAGTTTCAGATTTTGACAAGAAAATCAACTTTTAAATTGATAAAGGAGTTCAAGATTGATTAGCAAATTTTCTGTTCTATATAGGATTCATTAATTCAACCAGACACCTTCAAGGTTCCTCGTTTTTAAAGGAAATATTTTTTATTGATTTTTAGAGAGAGAGGAAGTGAGAGGGAAAGAGAGAAATTAATGTGAGGGCAAAACATCAATGGTTTACCTTCTGCAACTCGGTCATGCCCCTTTGCCTGGCAATCGAACCAGCAACCTTTTGGTGCACAGGAGTACACCCAACCAACTGAGCCACACCAGCCAGGCTCAAGTTGACTCTTATGGCTCACTGCATAATTAGTGAAGAGTATCCCTGACTCACTAGCAGTTTATATTGTTGGACTTTTCTAAATCTACTTTGTCATTTCATATTGTCAGGAATGTAGCAATGTAGCGAACAGTGGCCGCAGCAGGAACGGCAGCCCCCACAGGAGCAGTGTTTGATCACTGACATTGCTTATTGCTGACTTCTACTTGGTTTTACTTATTTTTAAAAATCTCTATAACTAACGGGCTGCTTATTGCTTATAATCATGCAGATGTTCCCACTGACCCTTCTTGGGTATATTATACTTAGCTCTTATGCATACACAGTTGTAATTATTTTAGCTCTTATTTTGTGTGAGTGTTTTTCCCCATTAGATTCTAAGCTTCATGACACAATTGGTCTAATTTTTCCCCTGTGGCAGACATAGTAGTGATGTAGTTACATTGCTATGGGCACTTACCCATTTTGCCCCAGTAACAGGGATTCAAGTTACCAGAAGTACAGTGGTAGATTAGCGTTGACTTAGGTCTGGAAAATAGAAGAAAATTTAGGTAAATAAAACAAAATGGAGAACTCATCAAAGGAAGAGAAAATAATATTTTGAAAATGATGTTTCAGTAATTCCCATGAGTAAGTAACCTAGGCAACCTTCCTTCCTTTGGTTAAGCAAAATGGAAGAAGTGGAGGAAAAATGTGTGTGTGTGTAAGAGATTGGAAATAGGTTGACATATTTGTGGAGCAAATGGAGGTGTCATGGTGAGGAGTTAGAAGAGACTAGGCAGTTAAAGGCAGAAACCCTGAAGTTTAAAATGTATGGATATTGCTAGAGCAGAATTTTTCAGACCAACCGATGGGAAGTTAGCAGGGCACATAGTAACCCCTAGACAAAGAAGCTTCAGTGGTAACCCATTTGGGGACCTCTTTCTGCTGCAGGGAGCTTTATTACTTTACTATCTCTAATAAACTTTGCTTTTGCTCATCTCTTTGTCTGTGAACTCATTTTTTGATTTTGTTAGACAACGAACTTAGTCCCAAATAGAAATTTTGAGATCATGATGATGAGAATGATCATATTTCTAAATTATTGACATGTTTATTGGACAAGACTACAGCTTAGGTTTTCTCCTAAATCCAACGAAGTCTTGCTGGTTTGGAAAGTCTAACTCAAAAAACACATTTAATTCTGTTTATCATTTACTAAGAGAGCCAAATATGCAAACAACCATTTTGTTTTCTTTGTTTCAGTGAACAACCCATACATCGTGGTCTGAACGTTAGGCATTTATCAGGAACTGAGCAGGTCAGTGAAGCAAAAAATATGCTCTCATTTATCCCCCTTTTCCTCCTCTGTCTTTAGAACAGGAAGCTCTATTTTAGGTTACTAACTAAAAGAAAAGCTTTTTTGTTATCAGGAATTATATGATTCGCCTAACTGGTGTGGCGACCATGGACCAAGAGGTCACTGGTTCGATTCCAGTTCAATTCCCAGTCTGGGCGCCTGCGGTGTAGCAGCTCGATCCCTAGTAGGGCTGTGCGGGAGGCGGCTGATCAATGTTTCTCCTCACCCACGTTTCTATTTCTCTATCCCTTCCTTCCACTCTCTTTACAAAAACCATAAAAACATATTTTAAAAAAAGAATTGCATGGTTTAATAATTTAAAGGGTGTTACTTTATGATCAATGAAGTATTAAATAGTACTTATAAAACAACTCAATGCATATATTTGGAACTATGTAAAATATTGAAACATATACCCTGCCACATTTGGGGTCTTCTACAATACAATGCATATATTTTGAAAATAGGCCTAATATAGTCACCCTCCTTCTCATTAAATATTTGAAAGAAAGCCAGCTTAGCATCCTCACCTGTGCACTGCTGTGTACCATCCTACAGCCAAGGTGAGATTGACGACTGTATCAACAGGAATCACATCTGCCACAGCCATTGGAGTAGCTCTCAGGGCCCGGAGAAACCCTTTCCCCGTCTGCATGGGAAGAAGAACATAAAATATTGAGCCAGGTCTCAAGTAACAGCTGGAGCTAATACTGATGCTGTTATTAATAACAGCTACCCACTGCTTATGAGGCTACTATACCAAGGCTGAAGTCACAGCCTGTCCTTCCAGCCACATTCATCTCAAATGCCAACACTTCTATGAGCCACTAGTGAGTAGTCCTTAGGTTCCTTTATGGAGTGAAAGTCCTCAGATTTGTGAGAGGTTATGTATTTAGTTAATTAACCAACACCAAGAATAGTTTTTCACACCTTAAAAATTCATAAGCATTAAGTTTTCCCCAATTTTCCACTTACACTGTATTAGTTTACCATTTCCTAATGATGTTTCTGCTAGTGCTTACTAATTTACAAGCAAGAGCAGACACTAAAAGTCTAAGAAATATTTATGTTTAAAAATTAATAAAAATCTACCATTTAACAACTTAGTTATTACTTGGGAAAAGGACACCAATATTTACTTTACCTTTGGTATCTTCACCTCAAAGATCACTGATGTCATATAGATGTAAGAATTGGGAATTATTCGTGTTAATAAGTCAGTTAACTAAAAAGTTGTGTTTATTTTATGAATTAATTATTTATACCCTACATATTTCCATCATCGATTTTCAGTGGTTGTTAGCACTTTCTTATCTTCCTAATTTGTTGTAACTGATTCCCTTCCCTTTGGACATAAGAAATCAGTTTGGAAAATTTTAGATAACTGAGTAAATTGCAGTTTTGTAAACAATAAAAAGACACACCCTAGGGTCATGTGAAAATAATTAGTTATATTCTAAGTTACCAAATGTCCACCCATAACTAAGCCTTAAAGAGGAGGAAGGCAGGTAGAGAACAAAAAGAGAGAAGCTGTTAGAGAAAAAAAAGAAATCAGATGGTTCATTCTCACTATCTTTGACAAGTGGTCATAATCCACTGTCTTATATTTTTGAATGTTAGTTCCTGTTGGACCTCGCTGTGAGAACAAAGGCAGTGAGTGTCTGAGGTATGAGGTTTGTAAGATGTAAACGCAGAGAACTGAATTGTGGTTCATTGTCCTAAAGAGTGGAGTTGTGGTTCTGGTCCTAAAATGCTTCAATATGAACTGTGAAGCCCCCTCCCCGCCCCCCCCCCCCCTCCCCGCAGCTCAGGCTGAACCAATCTTCACAGCAGGGGACACGTACACAGGGCTGTTGGCCCAGAGGAACCAGTAACGTTTCTCCTAGCCTGTGAGAGGTTTGCTGAAGAGTGTTTCCTCTATCCGTCCATTTTTAATTTGAAATCTTTGCCCGAGTTGGTGGTTCTCTTTCTTGTATCTATTAAGAACTGGTTACTGATGTATTTTATGCATTTACACACACGCACACACACACACACACAGAAACTCTTGTGTGTGTTTTATAATCAAGAATTTAATAATCTTTGTGAATATGATTTTTATTGCATCCCCCGTTCGCTGCATTAATTCAAGCTATTAATGATCAGCGAAAAGGAGGAAACATCCCCATCTTGTGGTAGTGAGGGAGAACTACAGGCATGGTCCTCAATGCCCAAAGGCTTTCCAAAAAGAAACCGACTGAATGGTCACTAATATCTCAGCACATCTGTTTTTCTGATAATAAAATTCACAAGTAAAATAATGTTATTTTGCTTCTGTCTTCCAATCACCATAACTGATATCAGGTACTTTAATTGTAGTTAGAAAAGTAACATTTATGGTTTTGGATCAATGAAGTTAAGCCAACACTAAGCATGTTGTTAGTTACTATCCCTCCACCACATTTCCAGGCGTTAGTATACATACCGCAATAATGAGCCCACTAGGTCCATTTACGTTATCAACCCAACCCTAAAATAAAGAAGAAGAACTCTATTGATTACACATGTCAGAAAAGTGTAATACCTTTGAACATTTGCAATTTAATCTTGATACATTTCAAACAGGAGCACTGAGACCCCAGCTAACATAATTGTCTAATCCACTAGGTCTCCCATTACACACAAAGATCAATGGCAAAGCACTGTATATTTTCTGCACTTTATTTGTGCAAGAATTAAAATTCCGCCAGGAGGAGCCATGGGTAGTTAGTTTCAAACTGTTTTAATGACATCCTGGGGGCTAAATTGGACCAGCTAACCAATTCATCAGTCATCATTTTCTTCCAGCTTGGGCTTGATTTTTATCTCCCTGGGGGAACACTTCAAACTTGATTTGTAGGAATTACCCATTTCTGGAGAATTTTAAGAGTCATACCATCCACGCTATCTCTCTGTATTGTATTAGCTTGCTTAGAGATGTTAGAGAAGAGATTATGCTTAGGAGCTATAGGAGAAAAATGTCTTTTTGAGTTTGTCTCCTCAGCCCTAAGCAAATCAGTGAACTGCATTATGTCTGTTTCTTCATCTGTAAAAGTCAAAATGCATGTATAAAATGGGAGAGGAGAGAGGACAAGATGCAGGAATTATTTACTGAGCCGCTTACTCGGGACCAGGCCCTGCGGAGCACTCCCTGTGCACTGTCTCATGGTTTCTGCACAGTAGGGGGCAGCAGCCCAGTTTTACAAGTGAGACAGCCTAAGTCTGCACTGTCAGTAAGTGGTAGAGCTCCATTTTATCTGCCCTGAAAGCGACTTCACAGAAGAACAGAGCAGTACCCAGACATCAACAGTGACTACACCCAAGCTGAGAAGCTTTTGTGAGCTTCGTGATTCTGATTTACCCTGGCAGTGGTGATGCCACTGATTTTGCCATTAAGAAGTCTGCTAAATTTATTTTTTATTTTTAAAAAATGTTTATTGGGTTTTTTTTGGAGAGAGGAAGGGAGAGGGAGAGAGATAGAAACATCAATGATGAAAGAGAATCATTGATAAGCTGCCTCCTACACACCCCACCCTGAGGATTGAGTCCGCAACCCGGGCATGTGGCCTTGACCAGAATTGAACCTGGGACCCTTCAGTCCACAGGCTGATGCTCTATCCACTGAGCCAAAATGGCTAGGGCCAGTCTGCTACATTTTAACTATAGTGGGAAAGGCAAGAAATGAAACTACCTCCTATGGAAATTTTAAGACTAGAGTTAATGAGAAGCTAATTTAAGATTTCCAGTCAACTCCATATCAGTAAGTCCCAAAGGAGTTTCAGGCTAAATAATTCCTGAACCAAATGTGGAATTTTGCTCTAATATAGCAGGTTCAGCTATACATCCAGGGAGGAATGGGGGGGGGGGGAGAGAGAGAGAGAGAGAGAGAGAGAGAGAGAGAGAGAGAGAGAGAGAGAGAGAGAGAGAAAGAAAGGGAGAAGAGAGAGAGCTAGAAGAATGCTGGCCTGGAGGCAGAGTAAGGAGTCCTGTGAAGGGGTTAAGGGACTTACTGGGAAAGGTTCCTGCCAGGTTGCTCCCACGATGGAGGGCCTCACGATGGCAATGTTTAGGTTGCTGCCCTCCTGGTACACCACCATCTCTCCCAAGGCCTTGGTGTAAGTGTATGTATTAGGCCGATCCCCAATCAGCTTGGGCGTGATCTCCTCAATAATAGCATCATCTAACCACCTAAAGTTAGTCCGAGGAAAAAAGAATTCCAGCAACAAATGTTACACAATAGACAAAAAAGAAACAAACAAAACACTGTGAGCCACAGACAATTAAATAAAATGTCCATGTTCTAGCTTGAGTTCTGGAATTGAGAACAGTCACTGGAGAGTGAGGCTGAGTGGGAACCTGTCCAAATCATATACAATGGCTGAGCCCAATCTCACCAGGTGAATCCTACCTCCTCCCACCTAAATGGACAGGTTTAACAGCTATGAAATCTACTACCTTATTGTAAACTAGAGGCAATCTACTACCTTATTGCAAACTAGAGGTGTGGTGCATGAAATTCATGCATGGGTGGTGGTGGGGAGGGGAGGGCCCTTAGCCTGGCCTGCAACCTCTTGCAATCTGTGACTGCTGGCTCCTAACTGCTGGCCTGCCTGCCTGTCTGATCACCTCTAACCACTCTGCCTGCCTGATCACCCCTAACCACCTCTGCCTGCCTGCCTGATTGCCCCCAACCACCTCTGCCTGCCTGCCTGATGTCCCTAACTGCCTCTGCCTGCCTGTCTGATTGCCCTAACTGCTCTCCTGTCCGCCTGATCACCCCTAACTGCCTCTGCCTTGGCCCTTGCCACCGTGGCTTAGTCTGGAAGGACATCCAGAATGACGTCTGGAAGGTCGTTCTGCTGTCTGGTTTAATTAGCATATTACACTTTTGTTAGTATATATAATCTCTATCTTCAATGACTTTCTCTCCAACAGGGTCAGAAGTATATGTTCATGGAACACGTTTGTGAATGCCAGTCTTGAGCGCAGGAGCATGCTGGGTACATTCATGGCTTTTAAAGGATCTCTTGTCTAAGATGCTTTTGTGGCCACCCCACTCAGTCATTGCCATCAAGTTAAAACCCAATGCACCAACCAATCTTCCAAATTTCAGCTTGTAACTTTTAAAATTCCATTCAATGCCTCAACAAATGAAAGCAACTATTAGTACTTCCAGCAGACTTACAATCTGTTTTAGCAAATCTATGAAATTATTTTGAAGGTCTGTTTAGAGTCTATGTTAATAACTTGGTAATTATTCCCAATGAATTCTGAAAGGCCTTAATAACTACTAATAGTCTGCCAACTGGAGTGGTTACAGTATTCTGAAGTAGTGGTAATAGTGATTATGGAACACTTCTACTTACAACAAGACATGTATCAAACAACTGAGTTACCATGGCATTATCCCAATCCTTTCTTTAAAGGTGTCAGGACCATTTTTGATAATCTTAGTCTACTGCAGTTCTTGAAAGAGCAATACAATTATTATCAATTAAATACTTAATGTTTCTCTTTGCTTACAGACCTATTTGCTCAAATTTTTGGTATAATATAGTTTTTAAAAATTATATTTCTTAACTGTATTAGTGTGATTTGATACATTTATTCCTGCCTTATAAAACTGAGCTCAGTCATACTATTTTGACTGTAGAAAAATCTTAGCTGTTACCACTTTGCTCCCATTGCATACTGGCGAACAGTTAAGATATATTTATGCCAGGACTTGTTCAGAAACTCCACTCTCCATTTTAACACCTCCCCCTTGATGCATGAGCATTGTCTATGATATTTGGTTTTTCTCTTTGCTGCTATTTATTAGTGCTGAATGCTTTCTAGATACTCACATGCCTTTTGTTTAAATAAAATAGGGAAAGTTTGAGAAGTTCCTAGAATTAAAAAGCTGTGGTACACTTACTAGTACACTATGGAATACTATGTAGCTATGGAATACTATGTAGCTATAAAAAAAGCTATATCTTACCCTTTGAGACAGCATGGAGGGTATTACACTAAGTGAAATAAGCCAGTCAGAGAAAGACAAGTATCACATGATCTTATTTATATGTGGAATCTAATGAACAAAATAAACTGATAAAAAATAGAACCAGAGATATTGAAGCATGAAACAGACTGATGAACTTCAGAGGGAAGGGAGATGGAGGTGGACAGGAAGAGATTAACTAAAGAACTTCCATGCATATATGCATAACTCATGGATAGATGAGAGAGTGGGAGGGTAAATTGGAGGGGACCAATGGGGGGAAAAAGGGACATTGGTAAGACTTTCAACAATAAAGATAAATTTAAAACAAAAACAACTCCAAATACTTAGAAAAAAATAGCTATTCCAATTATATGGTCACCTGAGGGTTGGGAGAGAGTGTGGAATAATGTAAGCAGCTCTCCATCCTTATAATAATGTTACTTTACCTCATCTTATCTGGAGGCCACAGTGGGTCAATTAACCTAAGACCATTTCTCTCCCAGCAGGAACATACAGGTTATAAAAACTGGGCCAGAAGAAATACTATCTAATTTCTTCTTCCTCTTCTTCTCCTTCTCCTTCTCCTCCTCCTCCGCCTCCTCCTCCTCCTCCTCCTTCTTCTCCTCCTCCTTCTTTTTCAGCTTTATTGTGATATAAATAACATAACAATACAATTCACCTAATTTCAATAAGGCTGTGAAGAAAAACCATTCTAAGAAAACTGCAGACCCAACCACACACTAGGAGTGTATGTCAGGCAGCTGGCACCAGCTGCTGTCCTGACATTGGTCTGCACCGAAAGGGCACTCTTAGAGGCTTTATAAAGTTGGGCGAGCTAGCTTCTTAGGAAATGTTGGTTTCATAAGTTTCTAAGAACACAAATGCAAGAGAAGGTATAGTGTTCTGTAGATGGCCTCCCTCTACCATTCGTAACTCCACCCGTATTTTGTCATATTATCTTCTCTTTCTCCCCACTTTTACTTGTAAAAATGGCAGTGATTACATCTGCTCTTAATGTTTAGTGTATGATGAGGATCAACAGAAATAGTCACAACTGCACTTAAAGCTTTTTGATAAAACAAAATGAGCCCATCAATCAATCTAAGGCATTCTTAATTTAGGTGAAACAACCAAGGAGTATAAGTCTACAGAGGCAGTCACTGGTTTCAAAATAATCTTTTCTAACACAGCCAAACAGGCCATTCTTTCACCCAGCCACTTCCCAAGTTTAAAGAGATGAGTATAACAAGTACGCACATCCCTGATGCCTTTTTCAGGGTGTACAATTGGTTCATGCTCTTCTTTACCCAACTTTGATTTGCTGCTGCGGTTTGTTCTCCATTTGTTTTCAAAACAACATATAAGTTAGCATGGAAGCCAAAAGCTATTTCTAAAATTAACCCAATGTCCTTTGGCACACTCAAGAAGGCATTTTGAACCCACAGGCTTCAAATTTTAAATTACTTAAATTGATTAAAAATAAGCAAAAAATTATTAAAGTTTTCAGAAAGCAACGTGTGTGTGTGTGTGTGTGTGTGTGTGTGTGTGTAAATGACCACAATTTCCTCTAAATATTATTTATCTTTTTGGGTTTAAAACTTATTGAATCAACCTCTTAATATCATTCGTCTATACTAATAAAATCCTAGGTGATCTTTGCGCCCTCACACGATGCTCTCATGTCATCATAAGATGGCCACCACAAGATGGCCAGCAGGAAGGGCAGTTGTGGGTGACCAGGCGTTCAGGGGAGGGTAGTTGGGGGCAACCAGGTCTGCAGGTGAGGGCATCTGGGGGTGACCAGGCCTGCAGAGGAGGGCAGTTGGGGACAACAAGGCCTGCAAGGAAGAACAGTGGGGAGGGGAGGAACAGGCCAGCAAGAGAGGGAGGTTGGGGGCAATCAGGCCTGTAGGGGAGGGCAGCTGGGGTAACCAGGCCTGCAGGGGAGGGCAGTTAGGGGTGACCAGGCCTGCAGGGGAGGGCAGTTGGGGGCAATCAGGCCTGCCAGAGAGGGCAGTTGGGGGTGACCAGGCCTGCAGGGAAGGGCCTTTAGGGGTGACCAGGCAAGCAGGGGAGGGCAGCTTGGGGCAATCAGGCCTGCAGGGGAGGGCAGTTGGGGACAATCAGGCTGGCAGGGGAGGGCAGTTGGGGGCAATCAGGCTGGCAGGAAAGCAGTTAGGCATCAATCTGGCTGGCAGGGGAGCGGTTAGGTGGTGATCAGGCTGACAGACAGAAGTGGTTAGGGGCAATCAAGCAAGCAGGCAGGCAAGCAGTTAGGATCCAGCAGTCCTGGATTGTGAGAGGAATGTCCCAGACTGGAGAGGTGCAGGCCAGACTGAGGGACATCCCCCCACCACGAATTTCATGCACTGGGCCTCTAGTAACTTCATAACTTATGTATTTAGTGAATGAGGCAGCAAGAAGAATATATACTTTTTCTTCTACTTTTCTTTTTTTAAAATATATTTTATTAATTTTTTACAGAGAAGAAGGAGAGGGATAGAGAGTTAGAAACATCAATGAGAGAGAAACTTGATCAGCTGCCTCCTGCACACTCCTAACTGGTGATGTGCCCGTAACTAAGGTACATGCCCTTGACCGGAATCAAATCTGGGACCCTTGAGTCTGTAGGCCGATGCTCTGTCCACTGAGCCAAACCAGTTAGGGCTCTCCTAATTTTCTTATTCAATAATCAAGGCAAACTGACAGTGTACTAGGCAAAGCTTTCAGAGTAAGCCTTATGGTAACTAACATTGGTTCTTTCCTTCTCTCCTCTGAATTAGTTCTTCCCTTGATTAATGCAATCATCATGTCCTATGTAATTGCTCACCAGTCTGTCTCCTCACTTTTCAGTAATTCCAGTAGAGCACAGATTATGTTTTTTATCTCTGTGTCTTTCTACCCCCAAGAAACAGCTATTTAATTCAGTAAATGGGTGCTTTCTCATAGGATGGTCTTGATTGGCCAATTTACATTCTGTATAAGGTTTTTGAGCTGGCCAATGATAGGAGGGAATGGGTGGACTCAGAAGGCGCTGAGGTTGTAGGAAGACTGTGGGAATGGGGGCGTCTTTGTGGAAAATGGAGCATCCATTTGTGGAGGAAAGTGTTGAAAGCTTAAGTTCTGTATATGTTGACCAAATTTAATTTGTCAGTGTTGGCTTCAGGGTAAATTTAAATGTTTTACTGGGGAGAAGAAATATATCTGAGCTTGTGTTGAATGAGCCTTTGCATTTTCCTCCAAATGTATTGAACACTTATTTTGGTCTCCCGTGGCCTGACAACACGACAATTATTCAACTTGGTCGTATTAAAAGTACACAGAATTTTCAATTTTGTATCAGCTACTTAGATGCCATCTTGAGATAATACAACCTGGAAACTAAAAGATCAAGAAACACCTTTTTTTTTCATATGGCAAATTAGCTGTGGCTTTGAGGGACCTGGTAACTTCAAAAGAGTGATTTTTAGTAGGTACAAATCTGTTGGGGACTTTTTATTGAATTAGAGCATCAAGAAATTAAAGGACACCAGAAAGTGAGGGCTGTGGAAAAAAGAGGCTACATTGGTTACTGTAACAGGAATGAACCCCACTGCTGATGCAAACTGCTCAATAAGAAAGCACTTTAACACACTGTTTCCTAGATCTGCCAGCTCATAAATCACTCATGTGAGGCCTCAGATAAACTTCCAGATTCCCTAAGGTACCACCGTGGGACCACTAATTACATTTTTAGGGCTAATCCTATATAATAAAGAGATAATATGCAAATTGATCATCACACCCTCACAGAAGATGGCCGCCCACATATGATCAAAGACGGCCACCACAAGGTGGTCAGCAGGGGAGTGCAGTTGCAGGCAATCAGGCCAGCAGTGGAGGGCAGTTAGGGGCAACAAGGCCAGCAGGGGAGGGCAGATGGGGGCAACCAGGCCTGCAGGGGAGGGCAGTTGGGGGCAACTGGGCCTGCAGGGGAGGGCAGTTAGGAGTGACCAGGCTGGCAGGGGAGGCAGTTGGGGGTGACATGGCCAGCAGGGGAGGGCAGTTGAGGGTGACTGGGCCAGCAGGGGAGGGCAGTTAGGGGTGACTGCACCAGCAGGGGAGCAGTTGGGGGCAATACGGCTGGCAGAAAAGTAGTTAGCCATCAATCAGGCTGGCAGGGGAGTGTTTAGGGGGTGATCAGGTTGTCAGGCAGAAACAGTTACGGGCAATCAGTCAGGCAGGCAGGTGAGTGGTTGGGAGCCAGCAGTCCCAGATTGTGAGAAGGACGTCTGTCTGAAACCGGCAGCTGGACATCCCCCGAGGGGTCCCAGATTGGAGAGGGTACAGGCTGGGCTGAGGGACAGCCTCCCCACCCCAGTGCACAAGTTTCATGCACCAGGCCTCTAGTAACTGAATAATTTGGTGATTCTTATAGCCAGGCAAATTGGGAAAACACTAATTTAAAAGAACTCCACTTCATAAATTTAAGTCATTATAACTTAAATTGGGATTAGCTCTCAGAAAGGCATTGCTTCTTTGAGTAAAAAATTCAATACAATGAAGCTTTAAAAGAATTAAATTCCTGGCCCTAGCTGTTCTGGCTCAGTGGATAGAGCGTCAGTCTGAAGACTGAAGGATCCTGGGTTCAATTCCAGTCAAGGGCACATGTGGGCTCTATTTCCAGTAGGAGGCATGCAGGAGGCAGCCAATCAATGATTCTCTCTCATCATTGAGGTTTCTATCTTTTTCTCCCTCTCCCTTCTGTTCTGAAATAAATAAAATGTTAAAAAAAAAAAAGAATTAAGTTCCTGATGATAGAAATGCAAGCTGTGACAATATGCATATTCTAATCTGGTAGCTAATTAAATATGTGTAAGGCCCATATGCAAAGCATTACCATGTCTTATTGCATTTCTCCTCCAAATTCACATAGGTGTTTTTTCATCTGTTGCCATGCCCATTCTAGTCCTCTCCACCTTTGGATCTCAGGTAATGGGTCTGCCTGCCTCTGGCTATTCCCCAAGCCAATCTATGTAAAATCCTTCCCCTCCATGACCATATTACCTACAGCTCACTTTCATCCAAGTCTTTCCTTAATTAAAGCAAAATCAGACAACTGACTAAAGCCCCTGCCATCACACACACACACACATACTTAAATGGATCCCCACTGCCTACAGAGGTAAGTGCGGTCTTCCGAATGGTATTCACAATCTCCACAGCAGGGCCCCAGACTATCTCTCCAGCTTGATCACTAGTGGATTCCTTGCACAGAGAAGCTATGCTACCAAAGTGGACTGACATCTGTATCCCAAAGGTGCCCCAGATTTGCTGGCTCCAGTTGCTCTGCCTAGCATGCACCCCAATCCCACATGTTCTTTCAAGTCTATCTCCTATGGTTGTCTTAATGGTCTTTCCACTCCCTCCAATTCCATCATCTTAATATGTCCCATCTTCTCCACCACTCCCCAAATACAATTCTACCCTGCTCTGCTTGCCTTTGATTGTGAGCTCCTTGAGAGCACAATCTATATTTTAAGAAAGTACCTTTTAACCTCTGGCACTGCCAAGTCTGTGGGTAAACCAGAAAGACGAAAGCCACGTGGCCAGAAACACATGGCTATGGAGGAAATTCTCTCTGTGACTTATTGGATGAGAGCCTTTTGAAGAGTTTTTTAGCATCTCTAAGCATTTGTGCCTTTCTTATTACAGAAGTGATAATATCAACCCTACAATATTATGTTAAGGAATTATCTGAAAGTGTCTTTGCTGACAATAGTTGTTCGACAATGATTCACAGCCATTCTTTCCTTCTTAGTGCTTATTTACTGAGTTGATCTAAGTATGTCAAATAAAGCAGTAAATACGTATGGATCCATGTTTCTACTTCCTAACTAGTTATTTCAGGTTTTTATAAAGGTGCATCTTTTCTCCATCTTTAGCTCTGTTAAGAGAAGTTACCTTAGCCTGAAAAATGTGGACAGCAGCAGCCCCAAAGCTCTATCTTTTCTGGTCAGTTATAGATACATTATAAATAAATAAATAAATGCACTGAAAAAAGTGAAATTTCACTAGTATCTCTGATCTATGTATGCACATGAGTTCCTAAAGGTGAACTATGTAGAAGCTGGAAATATAAAGGCAGAGGTGAGTCAGTATGGTGGCACACCTCTTGATAAAATGTCTGTGATGGTTGTGACGAGGGGCAGAAGACATGGCAGGTATAGAGTCAAGAAAATCAGTTGCTTCATACTGATTAATGGCCATGCTTGTCATACCAATTAAAAGCATTAACTCTTAATTGAAGTTTTAATTTTAAAATGTGTTTATGCTGAAGTTTTTATACTCCTACAATCAAATGTTATCTTTTGGGAATGGTTCAGGACCATCAGGATTCTGGGAGCTTCAGATGTGGGCTGAAGGAAGGGAATGGAGAAAGGGAACTGTGGGCTACGGGAGGGACAGAAAATGGGGTGGGCTGGGAAGGATGGGGCAGGGATGGTATGTGTCACATTGAGGCTCACAGTCCCATTCCCTTTATTAACAACATTGAGAAGGATCACTTGGGCTTAGGCACTAGGAAAGTTTTTGGAAAAAAGTACAAATCATCTTTTATTTCCCAGACTGGAATTCCCATTACACTGGCTTTCTGGAAAAGAAGTTCATTTTAGTTTGTCATGGGTGATTCTCTTTTTGTATTATTCTATTTTTTAGCTTTACTAAGGTATAATTGACAAAATTGTAAAATATCTGAAGTGTACATTGTAATGATTTCATATATGTACTAAAGGCCCAGTGCATGAATTTGTGCATGGGTGGGGTCTGGCTGGCCTGGCCCCAATCAGGGTAGATCATGGCCAGGCCTGTCAGGAGGAGGAGACAACGGGAGGTTTGCCAGTGGGCCCACCCCAATCGGGGCCCAACCAGGGCTGAGCAGGCTAGGGGAGGGGCCGAGGGTGATTGGCCAGTGGGCTCTGTCCCTGCCTGGGGTTGGGGGGGCAATTGAGGGTGGGGCCAGCCATGGGGAGGAGCTGTGGGAGTTGGACAGCTGGCCCTGCCCCCAAACGGGGTGAGGGAGGGCCGATCTGGGGTTAGCAGCTGGGAGACTATGGGAGGTTGACTGGTCAGCCCTACCCCCATTGGTGTAAGGGGGCTTATTGGGGTGTATCTGGCTGTGGGGAGGGGCCACAGGCAAATTGGGGTGGCGGGGGCTGATCGAGAGTGAGGCTGGCTGTGGGGAGGGGCTGTGGGCAGTGGGCTGGCCAACCCCTCCTCAGAATGGGGTGGGGGAACCAATTGGGGTCAGCATCATGGGGAGGGGCCATGGGTGGTTGGCCAGCTGTCCCTGATCCTGATTGGGGTCAGGGCTGATCAGGGGCAGAGCTGACTGGGGGGAGGGGTTGTGGGCTGTTGAGGTGGTGGGGGCCCATCATGGGTGGAGCCAGCTGGGGGGAGGGACAACAAGTGGTTGGCTGGCCATCCCTGCCCTCTATTGGGGTAGGGAGGCTGGACAAGGGGAAGGGCTGTGGGCCAATTGGGGTGGGGCAGGCTGATAGGGGGCAGGGTCAGCCATCTGGAAGGGCCATGGGGAAGTTGGCCAGCTGCTTTGCTCTCGGGAGAGGCTAGTCAGGGGCAGGCTGGCTGGGGGAAGGGGCCATGGGAGATTGGCTGGCTGGCCCCATCCCAATTCGGGCGGTTTGCTTGCCTCAGAGGGTGTCATAGCAACCAGTCACTCTGGTCATTACAGTGTTCTGGATGCTGGCGCTACACACACACACACACACACACACACACACACACACACACACATCTTGTGAAAATATTCCATCTAGTTAATTAACACATTTACATAGGTGATTGTTTTGAGATTGCAAAGCCCAGAATACAGATTTAAGATCTCCTTGTCTAATTCCTAGTTCCTTTTTATTTATTTTTTTAATGAGCTGGATTGCTAAGAACAAGGACAGTTGTTAGACCCTGTGGGGTTATTGTTAATAAAAATTTTCAAGAAATTAGAAACCTAAAAGTGTTGGGAAATAATTTTATTTTAACCTTAGGCTCATTAAAATACAGAGAAGGCTGAGAATAAATACATTCATCAACAAAGTAACTAAGCATGGATTTAGGTGAATTAATATTTATTCAGAATAGCTTTAATGATATTTGATGTTATTGAACTTCAAGAAATTCTATCTGGTATAGGAGTCCTTGCAACAGTCATGGACAATGATGTAGTTGGTGATGGGTTGCTGGACATTGTGTAAAGTGTTATTAAAAACTTTTAACACTTAGGTCTTATTTGAAGTTTAAGAAGAGAAATGGGCAATTAAAAACAGGGCTAATATATGAGCTTATAGTTATTTTACACATAGAATTTCACATCCCAAAATATCAACTTGCTATGAAATTGTGATCTATTCTTGCTTTTGTCAAAACAAACAAACATCAACCCATTCCACTCCCTCACTGCAATCCAGAGAAGTCTGAACAATCATCATCTAGTGACATCAAAAGGTTTTATTCATGCCCTAGCCAGTGCAGCTCGGTTGATTGAGATCATCCCATGCACCAAAGGTTGCCAGTTTGATTCCAGGTCAGGACACATACTCAGGTTATAGGTTCTGTCTCTGATTGGAGATGCATACAGGAGGCAACTGCTTCATGTTTCTCTCCCATATTGATGTCTCTTTTTCTCTCAAATTAATAAAAATATATTTGAAAAAGTTTTAACTCATTCAGCAAGTATTTGAGTCCCTACTATGTGCTGATACAAGAGCACAAAAGAGCCAGATACCTGCTCTGCTGGAAGCAAGGACCAAAAAGTGGTTAGCATGTAGATTTGAGGAGTCTGTCAGAAGGCTGATGAACTTTGATATTGAGCAGGGCTGAAAAATCTGCATATTATTACCTGCTGCTGGCTGAATAGCTGAAGGCGATCTCCTAACCCAGCAGTTTTCAACCTGTGGGTCTCGACCCCTTTGGCGGTAGAATGACCCTTTCATAGGGGTCGCCTAAAACCATCCTGCATATCAGATATTTATATTACGATTCATAACAGTAGCAACATTATAGTTATAAAGTAGCAACAAAAATAATTTTATGGCCCTAACCAGTTTGGCTCAGTGGATAGAGCATCAGCCTGCGGACTGAAGGGTCCCAGGTTCAATTCCAGTCAAGGGCATGTGACTTGGTTGTGGGCACATCCTTAGTAGGGGGTGTGCATGAGGCGGCTGATCGATGTTTCTCTCTCATCAATGTTTCCAACTATCTATTCCTCTCCCTTCCTCTCTGTAAAAAATCAATAAAATACATTAAAAAAATAATTTTATGGTTGGGTCACAACATGAGGAACTGTATTTAAAGGGCCAGAAGGTTGAGAACCACTGCGCCTAATCTGATAATCCTTTTATTGTTTACCAAACTTTACCATTGAAATGTCTGTTTGCTTTGCTAAAGGGCAAATGTGTATTCCGGTAAATAAAAAGCTGATGGGTCCGGGAGATTCAGCAAGCTTCGCCACTAGAGTGAAGCCTCCACCTGGCTTTTCCCCAGGCCTTCTAAATTTAAATTTCTTGTCTAGTATATCCAATTATGTGTGGCCCCTTCTCCAGATTCTGAATCCTTGCTGCAAAAGGTGTTGGCACCGTCCTTCCCTGTCTAATGGGAAGTACAGATTAACAACCAGTATTGAGAATGAATATGGGGTACTATGGGGCCACTGAAGCCTGAGGGACTCTAGGGGAGAGTTTTGCTGTCTGAAGCAGAGATGAAGTCCTTTTTAGGAGCAGAGCTTAGTAAGCAAAGGCAGATGTTAAGAGAGAGGAGCAATTATGTATTTGTTTGTTTGTTTATTTATTGTCTAAAGTTTTACACATGTCTCCTTTTTCTCCGCTTGACCCCCCCCTTCCCAAAGCCATTCCCACCCTTGGCAAGCCCCCACCGCCCCAGTGTCTGTGTCCATTGGTTAGAGGAGCGATTACTTCTGTGTGACTGTGGCACAAATGGAAGGGGAGAGCCAAGAGGAGCAGTTTAACAGGTGGTCCCAAATATAAGGCTTTGAATTAATAAATGGTGGTTATGACTTTTTTCCTGCTTTAAAAAATACCTAAACTCCTTAATTGCATTCAAAATGTGTTCTGCTGAGGTGAAATATAATTTCATTCCTAGTTCTGTTTGGCTGCCTATTTATTTAAATAATTATTCTCCTTGGGAAGCAGCAAATGACAGACACATAAATTTTGTACAAGTGTTAGCAAGAGTCTGATCACAAATCACGTAGCAATCACCTGCCTTTATGGGCTGATATATAGTGGAGGAGTGGGGGAAAGGCTGAACACCTAAGATAAGTCAAGTATCCTCTGCTTTGAAATATAGGGGTGTTGAGTGTCTGGACACAGTTTGGGAGGCAGGGAAGTACCTGGAGAAATCTCTCGCTGTGGTTGAGCGGAGTGTTTGCTGCCTCCTTCTTTTTGTGGGGGACTCTCAGAGACTATTGTGCTGCCTCAGACTGCGCTGTAACCTCAGGTATCAGAGGGGTCAGCAGCGGACTGAGTGTGGACTCTTAGTGCCAGGGTCTGGAATCAAAGGAGGTCTGTCCCCTTCCTGGGCATATCCATATGTAAGCACCATATGCACCAAGAGATAGCACTTTAAGGAGGCAACTCACTGACAATTCACTTCCACCCTGAAATTGTCCAGAGGCTTTAGACTTCCCTGCACTGACCTAGGGCATCGGCATATCTTTTCTCTACCCCAACAAACTCCCCACTCTGAGAGCTTTCTTTTCTCCAATTAGGCAAAGCATGATTTATTAGCAACTGCAAGTCACCTCCAGGTCCTTTAAAGGACTTTCATTCTTCTTTGTCCTGGATATTTTTGATGACAGGTAAAAATATCTATCCTCAGAGCTACACAAGATAAAAATGTTGGCCCTGAAGGGAATGAACTCTCAATTTAGCTAATGCTTCCTTTTGGAGAGTATATCTTAAACAGAAATACAGTAGTATATGACATTAAAATCTGACAAATTCACTGTGAAATAGTCTATTTTCTTTGCTCTGATACTTTTTATGCAGAGAGAAAAAAAGGAACAAGGTAAACTTAGTAAATAGAGAAGAACAAAGAAGCAGAAAACAGATGCATACTTATTCTGAGACTGAGCCCATGTCCTAAGAAAAAAGTGATTCCTGCTAGTTGGCAAGAAAGGAAAATGCTGCCTATTATTTCTCCTGCACAATAGAAAAGTAAGGAAAGTGTATCTTGGCCAAACAGGTCAAGAGACCGACTCCTGCCAGATCTGGAGGAATCCTTTCCTCTTTCCATTTTACTTTACTAATCTTTTGATTACTACTATTAAACACCCCTTAACACTACAATAATTGCTTGTGTTTATCAGTTTATCACCACAACTATAAGATGGGCACTATTATTAGCCTCATTTTACAATGCAGGAACTGAAGCCCAGAGAGGCCAAGCAACTTGCTTGGCATCACACAGCCAGTAAGTTGCAAAGCTTCAAGTTGAACCCTTGTTAATCTCCAAAACCTGTCTTCTGAGCTTTCATAGGCTAATATGCAAAGTGTCCCCTCAGGAGTTCGACTGGGAGATCTGGAGTTTGATTGCTCTCTATGACATGTGCTGACCAGCTGGGGGCAGCATGGAACAAAGGAAGGTCTTCATTGGCTCTGATTGTCAGTCAGGCCTAGGGACTCTACCCATGCACAAATTTCATGCACCGGGCTTTTAGTATACTATATTTTCTTTAGTGATAATACTGAGTTCATTAAGAAGTAAGAAACTACTTCTATGTAAAGTATCCCCAAGTACCTCTTTCAATCCTGACTGATATAACAAGACTAAGCTATTTAACAAGACCTGGGGATGGAGGGACTACCAGGGACAGGGCAGCTAAAGCTAGCACCATTTCAAGGCATGTTGTTTCAAGGGTGTTCCCCTTTGCTATCTCATCAGTGAATGACAACAAAGAATCAAAGACAAACACAATCTGCCCACTCTTGTCCCCTCAGTTGAGCCAACTTACTCCATAGAGTCGATGATTTTTTTTGGCTCCACAGGACATGGATATATGACTTCATCGATGTGCTTCAGGTTACAGTTGGAAAAGGCAGTAGAGATATGTATGAAGGCTTCAAGCTTTGGCATCTGACTGGCCATGACCAGGAGCTTCTGGGTGGCAGTAACGTTGAGCTGTACGGCATGTCTAGAGAGAATTAAGCAGAAGGAAACACAGCTGGCCTGTATCATGCTTCTTGGTGAAAAGAGGGTTAAGTATACTTACGATCCCATCTCTTAGCACTGCTCTGAAGTTCCAGGCTTGTAATTAGGAAAAAAAATTCACAGATATAAATATTAACAGATGTAAAGCAGTCGCAAACCCAATGTCAGATTACATCATTGTATGTCTGGAAAGCAAACAGAAGCAGCTAAAAAATAATGGATGGATAACAAGACAATCCATTAAGGACAGACACAACAATTAGAGAATACAATGGAAGAAAGGCACAGATTCAAATCTAACATTTAAAAATATATCACATTACTAATAAACGAATAGACTATTAAAAAATGGTAAAACTTCATTAAGGGTCATGACAAAAAATTTGAATAAATAGAAAGAAATATATTGTTCCCGGATAGAAATAACTAATGTTGTTTTTCTAAATGAATCTACATATTCAAGATAATCTCAATAAAATTTCCAACCCTTTTAAAAACCTGGCAAATTATTGTAAGTTTAATCAAGAAGTATAGGAGATGAGAATAGTCAAGAAAATCCTATTAAAAAATGATGTGTGTATACTTGCCTAATAAAATAAAAATTATAGTAATTAAAATACTATGATGTTGAAAGAGAAAGCTGAAATGAAACTAAAAATGAGAATTTAATGTTTCCTTTCAAATAAAGGAGTGAAAATAAATCATTTAATAAATGTTTCAGAAGTAACCATTTGTTAGAAATAATAAAAAGGTTACTCTACATTCACACCTATCTCACTCTTCTTTTTATAGAACTTTCCTGACTGCTCATTCCCCCTTATAGCTAAATAAATGTAAAATGGGTCAAAATTGAAATGTGAAAATAAAACAATAAAAATACTAGAAGAAATTTCAAATAACTGCATACATAAAAACAAAGCTGAGGACAAATGATAAACTGTTAAAATATTTGAAGCCTTATAAAAAATCAAGAATTTTTAAATCTTTCAAGAAAACTTAAAATTTATAAGAAAAAAATGTTTCAAATGAAAAATAGGCAAAAACCATGGATAGGTATTTGAACAAAAGAATAAAATATCCATCAGCATTTAAACATCTTCAACCTTTCTAATTATCAAAGAAATAAAAATCAAAACTCTTAATGCAATTTCCATGAACATATTGACAATGTTAAAAAGAATTAAAGAATTATAATAGAGTATTGTTATGGGGTTGAAATGGGGAATTGTGTGCATAGTGATGGTATAAATTGATGACACCACATTTTGAAGAGCAATTTAGCAGTATAAGACAAATTATAATCTGTTCCTAATCTGGGCACATTTGATACATACCTAACAATTCTACTTCTCGGTATGTACCCAAAGGGAAGCACCCAAAGGTATATACAAAACATTTATGTACAGAGGTGTTCATTGCAGAGTTGTTTACAATAGTGAAAAATTAGAACAGTCTACCAATACAGAACTGGTTTAATATATTACATATGTGTACAAAGAAATATCATGTAGTCATTACACATTATAATAGAGCATTCATTGACAATGAAAGATTAAAAAAAATAAATGAGCAGTTTGCAAGAATGTTCTCAATATGATGACTTTTTTGTAGATTTGAACATAAATCTATTTTACTATCCTATATAATAAAAGCCTAGGTGGTGTCATGCCCTCACATGACGTTGTCACAAGATGGCTGCTCTCACATTGTCACAAGATAGCCACCACAAGATGGCTGCTACAAGATGGCCGGCAGGGGAGGGCAGTTGTGGGCAACCAGGCCACCAGGGGAGAGCAGTTGGGGGCGACCAGGCCTGCAGAGGGGAGCAGTTGGGAGTAACCAGGCTGGCAGGGGAGGGCAGTTGTTGGCAATTGGGCCGGCAGAGGAGGGCAGTTGGGTGTGATTCAGCCAGCAAGGGATGGCAGTTGGGGGCGATTGGGCCAGCTGGGGAGCAGTTAGGGGGCAATCAAACAGACAGGCAGGTGAGTGGTAAGGAGCCAGCAGTCCCAGATTGTGAGAGGGATGTCTGACTGCCGATTTAGGCAGGGATCAGGCCTAAACCGGCAGTTGAACATCCCCCAACAAGTCCCAGGTTGGAGAGGGTGCAGGCCTGGCTGAGGAATACCCCTCCCATCTCCTGTGCATGAATTTCATGCACCGGGCTCCTAGTGGATGCATAAAAGAAAACCTGCATGGCTCAGTGGTTGAGCCTTGATCAATCAGGAGATCACAGTTCAATTTCCAGTGGAGAGCACATACTTGGGTTGGGGCTCCATCCCTAGTGGGGGGCATGCAGGAGGCTGCTGATCAATGATTTTTCTCTTATCATTTATGTTTCTATCTCTCTCCCTCCCCCTTCCTCTCTGACATCAATAAAAAATATTTTTTACAAAAAGAAGAAAAAAAAAAAAGGAAAACTGAAATGAATGTTCTCCACAATATTAAGTGGTTAGCTCTGGCATGTGAAATTTTGGAGTTTTACTCCTTTGTACTTTTTCATTTAAAAAAAACCAAAACAACAGAAACCATAGAGAGACTTACACACATGTGTGCATGTACATGTGCATGCACACATACATATCCATACAAGTCACAAGAGGGAAACAGGAAGTACCTCAGGTGGTCATCGAAGCGCACGGTGGCGGCACAGTGGAAGACAATGTTGGTGCAGGACAGCAGCTCCTGCATGTCCCCCTTGCTGATGGCCAGGTCGTTCTGGTTGAGATCCGCGTAAACCGCTCTGATCTTCTCATGCACGTTGGGACAGACCTCTTTGACTTTTTCAAACAGCTGAAACATAAATATAAGTCAATATACAAAGATCACCAGCACCAGCATATTGTTCTTGTTCTCACTGACTTGTTTCATTCTAATTCTCAAAAACGGGTTTTACTAGTAGTTGTAATGTCACTCAAGAAGGCATCCCAAGAGCATTTGCTTAATTTTATGCAATTCAAAGTCAGTTTGGAATCATTTCTGCTCATCATAATTTGAAAAGCATTTGAAAAAGTCAGTTCTAATAACCAGGAAAAAGTGTGTTTTGAACTTTCCTGCAGAGTGGAGGAGTGATAGTAAATTAAATATATCCAGCTCTATCCCTTCCTCCTCTATGAGGCATCTCTGTGTTTATATATGTTGGTGGTTCCATTTTGTGCTGGAAAATATTGTTTTCAGTGCAAAATTACCAGCCTATATAAACTTTCAGGCTTTACAAAGTCTCATGAGGATAAATTCAAAACAACTTGTTTAACTGGCCAGATTAACAACATGTCTTAGTAACACAAACATAATTGGAAACAAATTAAGCACATTCATAATGATTAGTTAAAACAAATACAAATTTTATATTGTCTCTTTCTAATATAAATGGCATTTATTGCCTAGTAAGATAATTACATGAGCTCATGAACCTTTTATGGAATTATAATTGATTTTTTAAAATATTCTAATTTATAAAGGGCAAAGGGAGGAGCAGTGGTAGCTTCAACTTTCATTACAATTATTCACTTGGCTCGAGGTTACAATTATTCTACTTTCACCTCCACATAGAAGTTCTTAAATTAAATTGGTATTTTCCATCTTGTCAGTAAATATGATTTTAATAAAATGATCTTGGTCCCAACCTATTTTGGTAAAATGGAATTTTACTGTAATATTGGTATGATATGTTAAAAGCGGGGGGAAGTAATGTAAGGCTGGATGTTTAGAAAGGTTAAGGGCAAAGAAAACTATCTGTGGTTTTAATCATAATAGAGTAGCAGAGACAGTCCTCTTCTACCCTTCAACCCCCAAAGAATGTTTTCATCTATTCCTTGATCCTTAGTGGCAGGCTTCTTCTCTCTGTTGATCTCAGGTAGTCAGAGGAATCATGCCTCTTTTATGTCAGGCAAGACCATATTCAGCGGCCATGCTGGGAGTTTTATGAAGGTGAGCAGAGAAGGAAATGAAGTCCACATATTGCTTGGCAAGTTTATATATTCTAAGCTACTATTTTTCTGCAAAGGGTCAGCCTTTTCCATGGAGTGTTACTTCAATTCTAAAAATAACTAAATTTGTAGAAGGCTCTTGTTTTGAATCTGCTTGATAGATTTTATTCACAAAAAATTTATTTAAGGTTCTGTGGAGCCTTTGACTTTGGCCTGTAATGATTGTTGGCTACTTGACAGTAAGAAGGGCAAGGTGATTTCAGTGTCCACCCTTCTAGCAATGGGGTTTCTCACGTCTGATGTAAGCTGCTATTCACGTATTTTCTTTTTCCTTTATTTTTATTTTTTTTGTGTGATTCTAAAAGGCAGAGGATGCTTCACACCATACTGTGCTCTCAGACAACCAATGCAATGTTGAACAGCACCCCAATACTAATTTACAGCATTACTGTTACAGGAGATAATTATTATTTCAAGAAATAATGTCTCAATCTACATTCTATATGTTGACTTATTGTTTCAAATGAGAGGATATATTTGAATGAAGTAGTCCATTTCAAAAAGTCTGAGTTTTCTGATCCCAGTAACAAATGATTATGGTGAGTCAAAATAAATCAATGAATTAGCTGCATTATATGACATGCCTTGTCTGAATCTCACCATATTGCTATAATTTCTAATAAAACAACACTCTGTAAATACTGCTACATCCTACAGAGAATGCTAGATGTTACAGCCAACTGCCATTCACTAGGTCAGTACTTTTCAAGGTGTTATCCTCCAATCAACTGCATGGGAATCACTAGCAAGTATGCATATTAAAAATGTATATTTCTGGGCTCCATGAAAGAAACTGAAGAAGGTACAAATAAGTAAAAAGAAATATTCAATGGACTGAAAGAATCAATACTGTTAAAATGTCCATCCTATGTAAAGCAATCTATAAATCCAATGCAATCCCTATCAAAATATCAATGACATTTTTCAAAGAAATAGAACAAATAATCCTAACTTTTTTATGGAGCCACATAAAACCCTGAATAGCCAAAGCAATCCCAAGAAAGAACAAAAGGGAACCCTTATGCACACTCCCTTATTTTAAAAAATAATACAAAGTGGTAGTAATTAAAACAGTATGGTATTGGCATAAAGACAGACACATAGATCAGTGGAACAGAATAGAGAGCCCAGAAATAAATCCATTCATGTTTGATCAATAAATTCACAACTAAGGAGCCAAGAATATACAAAGGGGAAAGGACAGTTTCTTTAATAAATGGTGTTGAGAAAATTGGACAGTTATATGCAAAAGAATGAAACTGGAACACTATCTGATACTATGCCCCCAAATTAGGTCAAAATAGATTAAAGCCTTAAATGTAATACCCGACATCATAAAGCTCCTAGAAGAAAATATGGTGGTAATCTTGACATAGGTCTTGGCAATTAATTTTTAATCAAAATCAAAAGCAACAAAGGAAAAAATAAATAAGAGGGATACATTGTAGTAAAAAAAATTCTGCACAGCAAAAGAAACCAGTAACAAAAATGAAAGGACAACTTACTGAATGGGAGAATATATTTGCAATCATATATCTGAAAATGGGCTAATATTAAAAATATGTAAAAAAAAAAACCTCTATACAACTCAATAGCAAAAAATATCCAATTGAAAATTGAGCAGAAGATCTGAATAGACATTTCCAAAGATAACATACAGACAGACAATAGACACATGAAAAGATGTCCAATATCATTAATCATCAGAGAAATGCAAATCAAAACCATGAGATATGCTTCATACCTGGTAGCATGTCTATCATAAAAAAGATAAGAAATACCAAATATTGGAGAGGATGTTGAGTAAAGAGAACCCTTATGCACCATTGGTGAGATTGTAAATTGGTGCAGCCGCTATAGAAAACAGTAGGTAGATGTCTCAAAAAATTAAAAACAAAATTATCATATGACCCAGGAAGTCCACTTCTGGGTATTTATCTTAGGAAAACAAAAATACTAACTCGAAAAGATATATGCATTGTCATGTTCATTGCAGCATTATGTACAGTAGCCATAATATGAAAACAACCTAGGTGTCCATTGACGGATGAACGGATAAATTGTATATAGATAATGGAACATATACATATACTAGAGGCCCATTGCACTAAGATTTGTGCAATAGGCCTTCCTTCCCGTGGCTGCCGGCACCGGTTTTCCTCCAGCACCTGGGACTCAGGCCTTTGGTCCAGCTGCAGCAGCGAGGCTTGGCTTTTCCACTCTGGCTGCTCCAAGCCCCTCCTTTTTTCCCTCCAGCTCCTTGAGCGGAGTCCAGGGCCTGCAGGAAGCTTGGCTTCCTCCATCGCTGGGAGAAAACCAAGCCTCCTGCTTGCTCCAGCTCCATGGCCGCTGCCATCTTGAGTCATCTTCAGTCTTTGCTCCATGCCTGTGTATGCAAATTAACCACCATCTTTGTTGGGTTAATTGGTATAGTCACTCTGATTGGCTGGTAGGTATAGCGGAGTGGCGGAATGATGGTTAATTGGTATGTTTCTCTTTTATTATATAGGACAATGGAATATCCTATATAACAAAAGGCTAATATGCAAATTGTCCCCTCGGTTGGGAGTTCAGGCAGGGGGGCGGGGCCAGCGAGCCAACCTCCCATGTGCCCTCTCCCCAGTCGAATTGAGGCAGGTCGGCCAGACCCCACCAGTACAAATTCATGCACTGGGCATCTAGTATCTAATAAAAGAGAAACATGCAAACTGGTGTCACTCCACTACACCGAAGCCATGCCCACCAGGCAATAAGAACAACTATATGCAAATTAACCCAGCCAAGATGGCAGCCGGCAGCCAAAGAGCTGGAGCAAGCAGTAGGCTTGGTTGCTCTGGCAATGAAGGAAGCCAAGCTTCCCGCCTGCCTAGGCCAACTGTGGCCTCCACTCAAGACAACAAAGTTTCAATTATAGAAGATAAATAGACCCCAGATACCTGCCTCCAGCCAGCCTTGCTGAGAGCTTGGTTTCTGGGGGCAGTGGCCAGCCTGCAAACAGCCATCAGCCCCTCACCCACCAGACTAGCTAGGCACCCCAGCAGGAGCCCCCTCCCTGAAGGGAGTGTGGTCAGCCTGAAAATGGCCCACAGCCCCTCACCCAGGCTGGCCAGGGACCCCAGTGGGAACCCCACTTTGATCCAGGACACCCTTCAGGGCAAATCAGCTGGCCCTCACCCATGCACCAGGCCTCTATCTTATATAATAAAAGGGTAATATGCAAATTGACCCTAACAGCAGAACCACTGGGAATGACTGGTCACTATGACACACACTGACCACCAAGGGGCAGACGCTCACTGCAGGAGCTGCCCTTGGTGGTCAGTGTACTCCCACAGGGGGAGCTCTGCTCAGCCACAAGCCAGGCTGCCAGCTGCCAGCACAGCGGTGGTGGCAGGAGTCTCTCCCACCTCCTCAGCAGTGCTAAGGATGTCTGACTGCAGCTTATGCCTGCTCCCCGCTGGCAAGTGGACATCCCCCGAAGGCTCCCAGGCTGCCAGAGGGATATCTGACTGCCAGCTTAGGCCTAATATTCTAGGGAGCAGGCCTAAGCCAGCAGGTGGACATCCTCCGAGGGGTCCCAGTGAGAGGGCACAGGCCAGGCTTGGCTGAGGGACCCCCCCCCCAAGTGCACAAATTTTTGTGCACCAGGCCTCTACTATATATATAATGGAACATTATTTTGCCATAAAAAATAATGAAATGTTGTTATTTGTGACAACATGGGTGGACCTCAAAGACATTATGCTAATAAAATAAGTCAGAAAGAGAAAAGCAGATACTGTATGATCTCTCCAATATGTATAATCTTAAAAAATGAAGCAAAATAAAAAACAACAAGCACATAATACAAAGAACAGATTGGTGATTGTTGCCAGAGGCAGGGTCTGGAGGTTGGGAAAAATGGAAGTGGGGGTATATATTTATTTAAAATCAATGAATCAAACTACTAATCCTGTGCGGTGTTATTATTTTCATTTTAAAGTTTAAATAGCCCAGCAATACAGAATGTGGGTTCTTGAACATTATTCAATTTATCCTGAGGTGTTTGCATCCCCAAACATATGTTTTTTAACCTCAGCATGAACACACATACACAGTATATTCCTAGGCCCACTTAGTAAGAGGTTGCTGGGGCATAATCAGGACTTTGCATTTTACATGAAGTTCTCTAGTTGATTTTTACTGATCCCAAGATGAGAACTTCTTTAGTTGGAATGATAACACAGATAATTACTGATGAACAAATGTCATTTCCTTTTATAACTGCCCAGGGCAGTTACAGGATATTGGTGGTTTTGAAGCAGTAGGCATAAGAATAATCTGGGGACTGGTTAAAAATGATTCCCATACTCCACCCTCAGAGACCTGGGCGTGGTAGGTTTGGTATGTCACCCAGGAAGTTATATTTCTTAACTGATAGGTCTGACATACGGAGAAACACTGACTCTGAAAATTCATGTCCATTTGTAAAGCCAAGGCTTAAGTTTCGCCCCCACCCTGGCTTGTAAACTCATTGATTCTTGCTCATCTATACTTGGCAGCTCCCAGTTCATTGAAAGGGTTTAAATTTTGTTTATTAAATTAATTACTGTGAGAATACGAATGGAATCATGAATGGGAGCTGGGTTCCTGAAATTGCTTGGCTCCCAGCTCTTTTGTAGTGGGAGGATGAAAGGTGGCAGATCACTACTCCTAAAAAAAACCAAACACCCTGGGCCCTCTTTGTGAACTGCCAATAGCAGCTGGAAATTCTCAGAGCAGAACAGATCCTTTCCTTTGTAATAATGACAAGCCCAAAGGACAGACAAAATGATGCACGTGGGTCCTCAATAGATAGCAGCTCTTCTGAACATTTCTTTTGCTAATGAAAGGATTTTAGAGACAGGAGAGGCAGTTAGGGAAAAGCCAGTTTTAGGCTAAGGGTCCAAGGGAGAGGAATGCACACTTGATGGGCGGGAGATAGATGGATCCAACCCTCCTGACTGTTTACGAGAATGTTACAAGACAAGGGGACGAAGAGGAGGGGGCACTGGGTGAGCTTTGGAACTTGGAAACTGATACCATGCAGGGAAAAGGGGAAAGAGGACAATTAGGAAAACATGGGGACATAAAACAAGGAAGGATTCAATTAGAAAGTAGAATGAACAGACAAAGAAGCTTCGAGCATTGATAAACCCGTAGACAAAGAGACTCACTGGACTGGTTTTTTCCCATCTTAGAGAGCGAGCAGAGTTCCTCATTTTGGAGACCCCTCCCCAGGGGGAATTTGTATTCCCTTGCAATAAACTTCCACACGTTTGCTTACAGTCTTTTAGTCTGCAAATCTATTCTCCAAACTGCATAGGACAAGAACCTGCGAGAAGAGTCCCAGCTTGCCATTCGGGGTGTCACTCACGTGAGATGTGGTCGAAAGGTAAGAAAAAGTAGATGGAATAAAAATGAGTGAAAAAGAGTTGGGGGGAAAAAATGGCGGTGGTATAAGGAGAAGTGTCCAATGCCTGCCCGGGAGCGGAGGGAGTGAGCAGCTAAGGCAAGTGCTTTCCAGCCCAAGCCCACAGAGGAGGTGGAGCTGGGGAACAGCCTGCTACCGTGTGAGGCAGAATCCTGCTGGGAGAGGTGAACTCGGGGCTTAGGGAGGGACATTATACCAGACCCCAGCCCTGGGAGTCCCAGGAAACCCAGGCGCCGGCTGGGCATGGCACTCAGTCGCGTCTCCGGGGACGGGCGCAGTGGAAGAAGCGTCCACGAATCTGCTGGTCGGCAGGGGACTCTGGATATGGGTTCTCAACCAGGATAGGGAGGGGGTGTGTGGGCAGAGGAGAGGCTGCCCCCCTCGGAGTGGATTCCATGGCAGGGCTTGCAGTCAGGGAGGATTTGAGCGTTCCAAGGGAGAAGTGCGTGAGGCGCGCCATCTCGCCTGCCTCCATAGCTGGCAACTCAGCACTCCCACAGGTGCCGCGCCGCCGCGACTGGCGCCTCACGGCCCTGAGCCCCGGAGAAGAGACGGGGCGCGCACGTGCGATCCAGCACTCCCACCGGTGCCACGCGTGCAAGTGGCGCCTCACGGCCCTAAGGCCCGGAAAAGGGACGGGGTGCGTGCATGCGCACAAGCGCGGCCGGAGCCCCTCCCGCCCAGGGCTCACTGGAGAAAGACTTTTGCCAGTGGCAGAAGTGGGGGGGAGAGATGCCAAGCTGTGGAATCTGGAGAGAGAGGGAGGACCCAGGGAAGTGGTGGCGAGTTTGATGCTGAATCATGCCGGAGCCTGGGACCTGAGCAGCCATTGTCCCCTGGAGAGATAACCCCTCCCTCCAGTATCCAGGCAACCAACACAGCCACCCCAAGCTCCACCCTGAACTGTAAAAAAAAAACAGTCCTGGAGAATATTAAGAGACTGACCTAAAGAGAGACTCTTGGACCCAGCAATTGGATCCTGAGAAACACAACAGTACAGAAGACTGGGATCTTACGACAGCCAGAGGAACATTTTACTTCTTCACGTATATATATATATTTTTTTATATTTTATATTTTACACTTTTTTATTTTTATTTTTTATTATTTATTATTTTTTTAATTGGTATCTTCTTATTACTGTTATCTTTCCTTTTCTTTTCCTTTCTTTTTTTTCTTTGTATTCCCTGTTGGTGTCTGTTGCTTTATTCTCTAGTTCTCTTCACTTTACTTTTCCATCACTTTATTATATTCTGTTATTATATTATTTTTTGGCTATCTTTATACCATTTTTGAAATCCAATGTTTTTTGTAAAGTCATTTTATCTTATTTTTTTATTTTTTTCTTCTCTTGCATTCTCTTTCCTCTTATCACCCATCCCTATTCAACTTCCTCTATACTGAACTGATATCCTCCCTGTGTACCTCCAATTCTTAACCATATCTTCTATATACAAGCTCAGCATCTAGAGATTCTGCTCCCATCCTCTCTGCTGGGGGTGGTCACTTATTGTGGGGTTACTATTGTTGTGAGTACATTTGTGCTTTGGTCCCTTTGTGTGGTGTCCTATCGAGGTGAATTTTATCCTGTCTAGCCAGGTGCTAGAGAGTGAACCCCACAAGCAGACACCTGTAGAGGAAACCCCATCCAAGAAAGGGTCAATAATATCCCAGACCCAACTACAGAGGCAGAAAGAAGGTGGCAGTGAGGGAGAGAGCGTAAGTCAGTGAAGGACCAAAAGGGGACGGTGTGGTCATGTGGAATGTGCGTGTGAGTATGTTAGTGAGGCACAGATAGATCCCACGGTAGTCGAGCTAAATGGGCTTTCTTAACTAGACAGCCTCTGCTACCATTGTAGACAGTTCCAGGAGGCCAGCCCGTCCTCACAGTCCTAGCATCTTTAAGGGGAGAGCTGTTGTAACTGGGAGCCAGACTTCACCCCCATACAGGGCGCCTTCAGATAACACCTGAGACTCTTTAGTCGCCCTCTGCCAGGGACCTGCTATTTCAGCTGTGGGCCCACAGTCAACAAGTCTCCAGCTACCCTGGGTGCAGGCTCCTGTGAGTTCTGAAGTGTGCTCTCCTCTGACCGGCCCAATGCCTTAGCCCAAGGCACTGCAACCACATAAGCAGCAGACATGCAAGCAGCCCACCCCTGTCCAAGGAGCAGCAGCTCTGAGACCAGCCTGCCCCAGATCTAAGAGCAGAAGCCTCACGTGGCAACCACCTGTTCAAGGATCAGCAGCCATGTGAGAAGCCGGTTTCCCAGTCCGAGGAGCAGCATCCACGTGAGCAGCCTCACCCCTATCGGAGGAGCAGCCCACACTAATACAAGGAGCATCAGCCAAATGCAGTCTGCACCTGTCGTACGAGCAACAGCGGGGAGAGCATCTTGCCTCTATTCAAGGAGCAGCAGTCATACATGCTGCTCACTCCCACCTAAGTCACAGTAACCATGCAAGCAGCCCATCCCCCATTTGAGAACCAACAACTGAGTGAGCAACCTGCACGTGCGTGAGGTACAGTCATCCTGTAAGCAACTTGCCCCTGTCCAAACAGCTACAGCATCACAAGCAACCGGCTCCATCTAAGAAAAGTAGCAGCGTGCAGCCAGCCTAGATCCAAAGAACAGCAACCATGTGAACATCCTACCTCTGTCCAAGGAATACCAGCTGTCTGAGCAGCTTCCCTCAGAAGCCAGAGATACCCTCCTGCTAACAGCATTCACCAGAGAAACCACTGTCATCTGAGGAGCAGCCACCTTGAAGAGCAACTGTAGCCCAAGGAACCACCATCGCCCAAGGAGCAACCCCTGCACAACTTGACATCTAGATCTATTGGTTAGAACAAAAATGGGTAGACAAAGAAATCTGCAAAGAAAAGAAAAGGAGGAATCACCAGAAAAGCAGCTAAGTGAAGCAGATGCATACAATATGCCAGAAAAAGAATTCAGAATAAGGATCCTAGAGTGCATAAACAGGATGGAGGAAAAAATCAATATCATACGTAAGAATCAGGAAGAAATGAAGGGTGACATAGCTTCCATAAAGAACACCATGGAAAGTTTCAACAGTAGATTAGGAGAAGCAGAGGACCGAATTAGCGAATTAGAAGACAGGGAAGCAAAACACACCCAAACTGTACTGCAATTAGAAAAAAAAAATTAAAAGACAGGAGGAAAGCCTAAGGGAGCTGTGGGAGAACATGAAAAGAAGCAACATATGAATAATAGGGGTGCCAGAACAACAGGAAGAGGAACAAGGATTAGAAAATGTATTTGAAGCAATAATCTCGGAGAACTTCCCAGAGGTGGGGAAGAAAAAAATCACACAAGCACAGAGAGTCCCAAACAAGAAGGACCCAAAAAGACTCACACCAAGACACATCATAATTACCATGGCAAATGTTCAGGACAAAGAGAGAATCTTAAAGGCCACAAGACAGAAACAGAAAGTTACATACAAGGGAGCTCCCATTAGATTATCAAATGATTTCTCAACAGAAACACATCAGGCCAGAAGAGAATGGACGGAAATTTACAAAGTGATGCAAAGCAAGGGGCTAAACCCAAGATTACTCTATCCAGCAAGACTTTTGATCAAAATTGAAGGGGAAATAAGAAGCTTCACAGACAAAAAAAGGCTAAGGGAGTTTATCACCACAAAGCCAGCAATGCAAGAAATACTAAAGGGTCTAGTATAAAAAGAAGAATTAAAAAGGTAAGAAGGAACACAGGCACAATAAATAAAATGACTACAAACAAGTACCTTTCAATAATAACTTTAAATGTAAATGGACTAAATGCTCCAATCAAAAGACATTGAGGGGCTGAATGGATAAAAAAACATGACCCATATATTTGCTGTTTACAAGAAACTCACCTCAGAATAAGGGACTCACACAGACTGAAAGTGAAGGGTTGGAAAAACATCTTTCAGGCAAACGGAAATGAAAAAAAAGCCGGGGTAGCGATACTTATTTCAGACAAAATAGACTTCAAAGTGAAGGCCATAAGAAGAGATAAGGAAGGCCACTTCATAATACTAAAGGGATTGATACAACAAGAGGACATAACCCTGATAAACATATATGCTCCCAATGCAGGAGCACCCAAATACATAAAAAAACTCTTGGAAGATATCAAGGGAGAGATTGACAACAATACAATCATAATAGGGGACTTTAATACACCTCTGACATCACTGGATAAATCCTCTAGACAAAAAATCAACAAAGAAACGGCAATCCTAAATGACTCACTAGATCAGATGGACTTAATTGACATCTTCAGAACATTTCACCCCAAAGCTACGGAATATACATTCCTTTCAAGTGCACATGGGACATTTTCAAAAATAGACCACATATTGGGTCACAAGCAAAGTCTCCCCAAATTCAAGAAGATTGAAATCATATCAAGCATCTTCTCAGACCATAATGCCATAATATTAGAAATAAACTACAATAAAAACAATCCAAAACATTCAAACACTTGGAAGCTGAATAACATGTTATTAAATATTGA
>PVJC01008497.1:0-48399 GCA_004026665.1 Murina feae
GATAAGATACCTGAGGATCATGCTCTCAGGGAAGAGACAAATAATATACAGGCACAAAACTCAACCAACAAGACTTGATAACATAGAGACATTCCTTAAAACAAGAAAACTTGGCCCTGGCCAGTATTGTTCAGTGGTTAGAGTGTCGGCCTGAGCACCAAAGGGTTGTAGGTTCCATTCCTGTTCAAGAGTTTTTAGATTTGATCCCCGACTGTGGGGCATGTACAAGAGGCAACCAGTCATTATATCTCTTTCACATTGATGTTTCTCTCTCTCTCTCTCTCTCTCTCTCTCTCTCTCTCTCTCTCTCTCTCTCTCCCCCTCCTCCCCTCCCTTCGACTCTCTGTATCAATGGAAAAATATCCTCAGGTGAGGATTAATAATAAAACAAAACAAAACAAAAAATAACAAACCTCTTTAGGTGCAGAGGGCGCCTATGGTGCTAGGGACTCCTTCCTCAGTCTTGGGAAAGACCTGTGCAACATGCGTGCTGTACAAGAGCTGTCCCTCTCCACCAAACCTTAGTGTGTTGGATGCTTACTCACAATTTAAAATGTGAAGACTGCAGGCATATACCTATCCTCCAAAAGGAAACTTTTGCTTTCTATTGGAATAATTATTTCCTTTCAGATGTTTCCTAGGTTAGTGATGAAGTGTGAGGTGCAATACATTTAGATCATTGCCCACCGACGTGCTCTCTGGACAGGATTGTGCTGGTCAGAAATACATTATTAACTGTTTCTGCAGGCCCTTATAGCATAGGTAAAGTAAGTATATGATTCACAGAGTTAGTTAACTTATTTTTCTAGTGCTTTTATATCTCTGTTCATAGTCTTCCTATTTTATAAAGGAAAAAAACAAAACAGCTTCCTGTGAAAAAATAACAAGAAACTTTGTGAGGAGTAACCTTGTTGTATGGTTGCTGGATTTAATAGAGAATATACAACGACCTTCACAGTGAGTAGTTATTGTTAAAAATAAGACTTGGCTACTGTTTATTGAGCATCTGCTATGTGACATGCACTGCATTATGCACCTTGTGTATATTTCACAACAATTTTATTGGACAAGGGTTTGTCCAGTTCAGTTTATACAGGAGGACAAAATGATTCAGAGAGTAAGCTGCTTTTCTCTGTGTATATCCTCCCCACCCCAATTACCTGCTCTCCTCTCCACTGTTGCCTACCCCATCTAGGGCTTCCTTCTTGACTTGTTTCTGGTTGGGTTTGGATAAAGGGTGGTCCCTGAAAGAGGTCAGAAGGCCAGAGAAGAAAAAGACTAAGGCTGTATAGTTGCATGGGTCAACCCTGATTTTAGTTCCTGCCAGGCATCAACACTTCTGTGAAGGCTCCAGCTCTCAGTAGATCAAATTCTCTATCCCCCGCCCCTCCCCTTACTCTTAGCCCTGGGGGTAGCAAAGGCATCTGGATCCTGCTTTTGAGTCCTGAGTGCCATATTATTCCTCCTCAGTTTCCTTAATCCTGCCCATATCTCCCTCCCTTCATTAAATTATCTTCAAAATCCCATCTGAATTATCTGGTATTTCCTTAGTGGACCCGAAAGGCTATTACAAAATTAAGGTACATGATGAGTGTTCGTAAACCTGGGATTCCTACGATTCCTTTTTCAATCTGCCTGATTCCATAGCTTGTGCTTTTTTTCCATTAAAATTACAATAAGCTCCTCTCTCCCCAGATCTCAGTTATGGAATGCATTAACAGTGCACCTAAAATAAGAGGGTCCACATAAACCTATGAAGCAATCATTCAGACTGGTCAGGTGTTTAGAAATGCGTCTTCCTTAGATGCAGAAGCAGAAAATCTGCACAGGGAGGTGTGAAGAACTACCTTGGTAATTCTTCTGGTGTGTTCTCATCACCAAATTCATCCACAGTTAGGAACTTTTCTGATCATTATGGGCACCCAATGTGGTGTTTTTACTTTAATTAAACTATATTGGGTCTGTGATCACTGTAATGTGGTTTAAAAGGTTTGGCCATTTAAGACTTTAAGTATTTTATAGTTATGTTTTATGTTGATCATAATAGCTCTCCTCACCGCGGAAATTAATATGAAATAATTGACCTTGTCTTCCATGATTTGCTTCTAGCTTGGGGACACAGCTCCCATCATGGTCAATTATCTCACAGTAATTCCAACAACAAAAGCAACTATTGCTTAATTAAGCAATTTTCTAATCTCCTTCTGGGACTGGAGAATGTAGCATGGTGCATATAAATATGGCTGCTTCAGGGGACTTGCTGCCCCACCCCAAGTAACTCACACACGGTTGGAAATATTTTCTGAGATGGAATGATTAAGGCATATTAACATCAGAAAGATAATTTCATATTGGAGACACTTTGAGAATGAATTGGGCCTTCACTCTTATCCCAGAGCCTCGTGCTCAGTGAAGACGAGAAAAAGTGCTTTGTCTTTGCCAATAAAATTCAGCTCTCCCTCCGCCACCCCAGGCTTATGCATCTGAGCTGCTCAGAATTCCTGCAAAGTGCATTTTAAGAACACTACACCCCCATGTGGTGACAATAATATTCCTGGGAAGTCATGTAAGGCCAGTAGGGACTTGCCTGTTCTTTATGAGTTTTCTATTCTCTCTAACCATGGCAGTTTTAGACCTCAGTAAAGTTAGAATATTTTCATATGTCACAAAAAACAACTTCAAAAACATTCTGTGTATAAAAATTGTTAAAATCTATTTGTGAAATTAAACTTCCTTTCTTAGCCGAGTGTAGTCATATATCAACTAGAAAAAAAGAGATTGAACCCAAAAACTTAGACAAATAGTTCAGGAAGTATTTTTTGAAACCTAATATAATAATCTATTATGTCTCAATGGAGGTGGTGGGGAAAATGTTGGACTGTGGGTCAAAAGAGATGGTTTCCAGATCTTGGCCCTCCACTTCCTTGCCAATTATATGGCCTTGGACATCATTCTTTGGTTCAGCATCCTTATCCTGTCTCATTTGTCACTTTAAAACATGTCAAGTAATGTCTTATTAAATTATACTTTAAGTACTTTTAATTGAATAACGAGTAATTTCTATCTAAACAGCCTTCAATTGTGTAACTAGCTAATGTATAATTTCAGAGGCTCTGAACACTGCATTTTCAAATACCATCTTCACAATTTTCTTTGTATTTTAAAACTAAAAGGAATACCCAAACCTATAAATCTGTATTTACAGTGGATATACACAAATACTGGTGAGAAAGAGAAAATGTGGAGCCAGCTGTGTTTCTCCTTTGAAATAACTGTAGCTATCTTTTATGTTGTTATGGACTGGTTCTTAGTCTCTTTTTCAATTTGGAGTCTTTTTACAGAGGTCTGTAAAATTACCCAGTCTCCCCCAACCTAGTGTAAGACCTGTTTCTCTGGCAACAGTAATGCATTTACTTCATCAAAGTAGATGGTGTGATATTGATTGGCTGTTTTATGCCTGATTCATCCTATAAAGGTACTTTGTGGTTTAGGCAAAATGTGTGAAGAGCCCTTTATAAAGCACAGCATAAATGAAAAGCAGGACTATTATTCAAGATTCAGTTAAACAATGATTGGGGGGTATTATATATGATTGTTCCTGTTAAAAAAATAGAGAGAAAAATAGAGCCAAAGTTTGAAAACAGGACAGAGAAGACTGGGCAGGGAAAAAAAAACACTATTCCTTGAATGTTTCCTGGAAACCTTTGGATTTAACACTTTGTGGTGCAGGCTCACGGGTGAAATCAAGAAGGTGGAGAAAGTACAGAGTAGAATAGAGTCTAAAAACCTTTCCTCTGGATCTGAGATTATTGATAGGAGATTGAAAATAAAACCTCGCTGTAAAGAGTTTTATCCACCCTTACCATGAAACTCTTTAATAGACTTTGAAGAATAGTGGATGAAACTTAAAGGGGGGGGGAGGGTTTTGAGTGCTTTGTATAACTTTGGGTGGAGAAAGATCACTACGGCCATGATAAGACAGCCTGGGGCCTGCGTAAAACCCAGGGCTGAATGTGTCAGTGATCTTGTCAGAAACTCCAAGCAAAGCAAGTGAGTTTCAGAACATACCTGCCTAACAATCATCATGAAAAGGCTGGCTTTCTAGGCTTGCACCATAGAAATGACTTGCAAGAGAACTGATTTGCAAAGTCCTGTGCCCATATGACTGCTTTTACAGGTCTCCTTTTGTTTCACTCTCCTGCATAATCTTCTGAGTGATTCTATAGAGAAGCCATGGGGCCGAGTTCATGTTGCAGTTAGAAAACTCTATTTGACAGCATTGTCTTCAGTCTTCCTCTCAATGAGCGAAATGGAGCTGCCCTGACGTCTGTCAGTAATGGGCTTGGGGAGGATTTCAATGTAAGAAAACCCAGGTGGTTCACATCTGAGAACTTTGATACATTCATTTAACTTGACTCACTTTATTGAGGAACAATGGTACCTCTGAGACTCTGTTGGGTGATTGGAGAACAAAAATCTTGAGCAAAACAATGACAACTTTTTCCTTCTAATGGAACTTCCATGGTAGTAGTAGGAGAGAGAGAGGGGGGCACATAGTGATACTGTAACTGTATCATTTAATATATGACATACACTTATAAATCTATATTTACACTGAACATATGCAGTGGAGGGAGATGTTTTATGTATGTGATAAAACATATAACTGAGTATATAATGGCATACGAACAGAAGTAATATAAACAAAAGAGAAAAAAAAGCATTAGATAGGAGAATGTGCTTGGAGAAAAAATCAGGGTCATGCGCAGGTATGTTATGACCCTGGTTGGTATCACCGGGTCATGATGACAGGGACATTCTGAAAGTGGTGTACAACTTACTTGTCACAGATATTTATTCAGTACTTTTTTGACCAACTATTATGTTCCAAGCAACAAAGTGGATGCTGCTCAGATTGTGGGTTGGATGGCATAGTGTTTGGTCTCTGAGTCTCTTAGCAGAGAAAGTGAGAAATGTGATAGAGAAAGATCCTACTTATTTGTAGCCTTTTAAAAAGTTTTCTTTGTGTTTTATTTTCGCCAACCATTCGAGATCTAGAAGTTAGTCAGTTGTGTCTTATATCTCAGATCTAGCTTCTCCCTTCTTTATATGACCATAAAACTTTTAATGTACCTCTAGTTGGTTTACTGATGTTCTATAATATATTTTCCACTAGCAAAAAGCCCTAAATTATTCATGAATGTCCTATGACCACACCAGGAGATAAGGTAGGGATTGGGAACAGAAAAATTCACTTCATACATTTTTCTTTTTAAAATATATTTTTTTTATTGATTTCAGAGAGGAAAAGGGTGAGAAAGAGAGAGAAACAATCAATGAGAGAGCATCATAGATCAGCTGCCCCCTACTGGGGATGGAACCCCCAGTGCAGGCATGTGTCCTGACAAGGAATTGAACCTGATTCTTAGGTTGACACTGAGCCACACTAGCCAGACCATTTTCTTTCTTCTTCTTTTTTCAGAAATATATTTTATTGATTTTTTTACAGAGAGGAAGGGAGAGAGATAGAGCCAGAAACATTGGTGAGAGAGAAACATCTATCAGCTGCCTCCTGCACACCTCCTACTGGGTATGTGCCCGCAACCAAGGCACATGCCCTTGACCAGAATTGAACCTGGGACCTTTCAGTCCTCAGGTTGACTCTTTATGCACTGAGCCAAACCAGTCAGGGCCGCACCATTTTCTTTTAAATTAAATTTATTGGGGTAACATTGATTAACAACGTTGTATAAGTAACAGGTATACAACTTTATTATACAAATTCTTTATATTATGAACATTGCTTTCCCATGGGTGTAGATAGAGAGGTTTAGAAAGACTTTAGTAGAGAAACTATGAAAATTTAGGAAGGAGACTATTTTAAGAGAAAGAAAGGCATTTGATGTACAAGGAACAGCATATGCAAAGGTTCTGAGATATAGAACAAGTGATTGAATTTGGCTAGAGTAGGACACAAGTTAAGAAAGAAATCTAACACTGGAAATCTAAAGCACTCCAGACAAGGGAGTGGGTAGAGCAAAAGAGAATAGTGGAGGCTAATGCAGAAACAACGGGAGGCAGAAGACCCGCCCCCCCCCCCCAAAGTAAAACTCACCAGAGAGGCTTGCAGAGAGCTGGTCCAGGTCAGCTCCTGGGCTTCTGAGCAGAAGTGAGTGTGGCCACATTCAAGGCAGCCTGATGCACTCAGACCAAAAATCGCATCGGTGTTTGTTCTGGCGCCTCATTAGTGAATGTCCCAGAGTTCAGTCACTCTAATTAGATAGGTTTGGGCTGGTAAAGAGATCTAGGTTTTAATAACATTGCTTTCCCCACCAAAACCATTACTCTTCAAAAGCCAGAGCAGTGCCCAAACTTGCTGCAGAGAATTTTCCCCAACGTGAGCCCTAATTAAGGAAAAGTCTGAACAAAGGGGGAGCTTTGCCCATCTTTCTGGACCTAGAGAGGTGGTGTCCGGGGAGTTTATAATGCTGGTTAACTCGGAGGTGGTGGGCTTGTTGTCAGGATGCTGTGCAACTCTGCCTTATGCTGCTGCAAGGGAAATATTTGGTTGAGGCGACCCAGCCCCAGGGGAGCAACACTTGGGTGGGAGGGGCTTTGTCTCTGGCTCAGTGGGCCTTCATTCAGACTCCACATGAAGAGGGCCCCAAAACAGCATTGATGTTTTCTTTGGGACAGTTTTCTGTAACTGGAGAGAAGACAGAACAGAATAAGGAGCTCAGTGCTGTACCTTAGGAGCTTGTGATGAAATCACTAATTGCCCTATAATTTCTAGAAGAACTTCCTACCTATATTTAATTGGTAACTTACGGAATGTCACATTTTGATTTATATGGTTAGGTTAGGGGAAACCAAATATCATCCCCCCCCCCCCCCCCCCCCCCCCCTTTTTTTTTTTTTTTTTTTTTTTTTTTTTTTTTTTTTTTTGAGTGCTTCTTATGGGCCTGGTTTTGCTAATCTCATTTTTCAGGCATAGCGTTTAGAGTAGTGACAAATTATATCATTTGTTCTCCACATAACTGGCAGAGTTGGGATAAGAAACCAGGTTAGAAAACAGATGGATAAGGTTAAATAAAATTTAAATTTTATGTTCAGAATGAGTCATGATGCATCTTATCTTGAAGAAAACTTCCTGGTTCTGTCAATTGAAAAGAGCTAGAAGCAATGACAGCTGAGCAGCTGTGAGCAACCCTGCTGCTTCCAGTGTGGTTTCTGTATACCATTTTCTAAATATCGGAGCCTCTTAAGTATATATGTATGTATGTTTCAAGAAAAAAGGAATGCTGATTCTAGTTTTGGTATAGAATTCAATAGGAACCTGGAATATCTTACATCAGAAATCAAGTAAGCTCCCTACAAGATATGTAGTATCATGTTAAATAGAGTCCGGAGCCCACTGAAGAGGCTTTTGTGGGCCAAAATAAGGCAATAGGAACAATGATAAGGATAGTAATTGTATTGAATTAAAACACATTTAAATCCATAATTCCATAATGCTATTATTTAAAAATCATCTCATCATCAGCTGTGCAGGATGCTAAGGAATTTATTCATTATTTTCAAAATCTGAATATAAGGGGGAAAAATCAAGCACCCTGTTGGTCCTATAGAAACTGAAATTTAAGGTAAGCAAATAGTTGAAAGGGATGTCTTTTTAAAAAAATATATTTTATTGATTTTTTACAGAGTGGAAAGGAAAGGGATAGAGAATTAGAAACATCGATGAGAGAGAAACATTGATTAGCTGCCTCCTGCATAACTCCCACTGGGGATGTGCCCACAACCAAAGTACATGCTCTCAGAAGGAATCGAACCTGGGACCCTTCAGTCCGCAGGCCGACACTCTATCCACTGAGCTAAATTGGTCAGGGTGGGTTGTCTTTTTTATAGCAAAAAGTCTTCCTAATAAATTGAGAAAGAGTGATAGAATATCACCATCTTAAATAAATAGATCTAGAAAATATTTGTTAATGGCTGCAGCATCATGAAAAGACAGACCGACATGGTGTGACTTCTGATGGACATATTCCTCATCGCTTATGAAGTGTCTAGCCTCAAATATAGAACTTGAGTGTGACCAAGTCTGTGCATCTAATTTCCACTCCACAGATAATACAAGGGACAACAAAATAAAAGCAATACAGTCAAGAAAATGCAGGCTGTAGAGTCTCTACAGGATAAACCCCCCCCCCCTCAAAAAAATAAATTTTTCAAGGAGCTAGGGAGGGGCTGAAGAGAGAGATTCTGTCAATTTGTAGACTTGAGAGATGTGCAACCCATGTATAGACTTGTTTTTAACCCTGATTTGAATAAGCTTTTTAAAAAATATGAAAAATTTAATATTGATGACATTAAGGAATTTTTGTTGGCATAGAGTTATGTTAAAAATAAAGATTCCTTATATTTCTGTTTTCTTACCAAAATGTTTGCAGATAAAGTAAAGCAATGCCTGATTTTGCTTTTAAATAATCTAAGGAAGTGCTTTTGTGTCTATGAAATAAGCTTGGTTGTGAGTTGATCATTGTTGCAGATGGGTCAGGATGTATATGGAGGTGCATAATATTCTCTCTTTATAAATTTTTAAATTTTTTTCTTAAGAAAAAGTTTTTGAGGGAGGGAGGGAGGGGGAGAGAGAGAGAGAAGAAGAAGGAGGAGGAGGAGGGAGAAAGGAAGGAAGGAAGGGAGGGAGGGAGGGAGGGAGGGAGGGAGGGAGGAAGGGAGGGAGGAGAGAAAAAGGAATAAGAACTTAGATATTTGACTGCATGGTCAGTGTTTTTATTCTCTATGCTCTATGATATTTTATATGTACTTAGTTAAGAGTTTCAAGGATGCAAAAGGATTCTAAGAGTCTGATAGAAACCTCCACTTGGTCCCCACCTGATTTAGCCATAGCTTGTAACTAAGCAGATTGTGCAAAATGAGGGCTTAATGCATGTTTATTGAATTAAGTCACATTGTGTATGTGAAATGTATAGACAATTACCTGATTTGTATGGCAGGAAATTTTTTGAAATAAAAATTACGTTTTAAGTCTGACTTTAGGTCAGTTGCTTTAGAGCTCGTGAGTTCTAAGCTGGTCACTTAGCTACTCTGAGTTTGAGTAGGAATCGTAATTCCTACTGCAGGCTTTGCAGCGGCTCCAGTGAAAACCTATTAAAACTAAAGTATTATATCATTGAAATTGATTAGTATGGAATTTAGATGCCGTGAAACCAGGAGAGTGAAACCCTTCTCGAAGGCTCAGGAATTGCAGAGATTGCACGGAAGAGGGAGTTCTCCAAGTTGAACCTTGGAGAACAGAAAATGTTGATTCTGGTAGAAAGAACTGTGCAGGAGAAGAGCAGTGGAAGAAATGTTATATTCATTCCACTGTGGGAACATGGATTCACAGTGTAATTAATGTAATATTTAAGGGGCACAGTGTCATGAACTCATAGAGTATCAGATCTGGAAAGGATCCTGGAAATTGTCTAGTCCAACTGCTTCATTTAAGAGTTGATAACAGGAGGTATAAATGGAAGGAGGCTTGGCTTGGGGTGGTGAATACCCAATACAGTATACAGATGGCGTATTATAAAATAGTTCAACTGTTCCCTATGTAATTTTTAAAATCAATGTTGCCCCAATAAATTCAATAAGAAAGAAAAATAGTTGAGAAAACAAAGACCCTGATAGAATAAGTGCTTAGTCCAAGATGAAAATTCCTAGTAAGTGGCTGAACCAAGCATTCTAATCATCACTATTTTCCTCCTGTGAAATCTTTCTGTTAGTGAATAGAACTGAGGAAATAAGATTGATTAAGTAAGATTAATTAAGACAAACTGATTTTAAAAATGACTTTGACCATTAGTTTTGAAATCTCTTATGCAATGCAACTGAGAGCCTTAGTAGAGTTTTAAGCAGGAGAATTATAGGAAGAAGCAGTGGGTTGAGAATAGCATTTTTCATGCATGAGAAGGGTTGAAGCAGAAAGATCACATAGAACGCTACTGCAGCTCTTCATATGTGAGCATGAGGACTGTCCCAAAGGAATGCTGCTGCTAGTTGGATAGAGAAAAGGTGGGGATCTCTTATGGGAATAATTAGAAGGTATTGATGATAGATATAAAATAACTATGGAGGACCACATAGAACTATAAGCAGATTCCTATATTACAAAACTTTGTGTAAAAGATTGTATAGAAGATACATTAAATAAATGATATAGTCCTTCCTACTCCATCCCTTCATTTAATAGTCATTCAACAAACACAGTTAGGAATCTGAAATTCAGAGAGAAGAGTTGAGGTCACATGGATGACACACTATTTAATCAAAATTCAAGTCTAGTGCCATTTCCACCTCTAGGAGTGCTTAACTGTGATGCATGGAGCCTCAGATTTGATGACTGAGCCTCATTTATTCTCTAAACCTTATAAAGATATATGCGAATTTAAAAAATATATTTATTTTAGTGTGTGTGTTGGGGATGCCAACATGGGGAAGTTACTGAGAGTGAGTTATTCTTTTCAATAGATACTCAAAGTCATCTTTGATTCCTAAAAGGTTAAGACTTAACTGTGTAAGATGACGTATTTAAACAATATCATGTGGGATAAATATTACATCAAGTTCTGCTTTTCTCCTTTCAAAAATTTTTATCTTTCCCTCTTTATCCTCTTGAGGGTGGTATCTGAGGGTGGAAGAAAATTTACATGTCCTCATGATGAGCAACAGGACCACATGTGAATATCTGTGCTATCTGAGGCTTTGCTGATGTCCACGGCAGTATTTCTTGTCCTGATTTCTAGGAATCAAGCTGATATCCACAACTGGGGATTGTGGCTAGTGACCTTCCCAGAATCATTTTTTTGGCATGGATGGAGCTCGATGATGTGGCCCCATCTTGACTCTCATTGGTACTCTGGTCCGTCCCTTGCATCCTTGGTCTGTCCCCCATCCAGCCTCTGGCTTAGACTCTCCCCTCTGCCATCTCTGCTCTGTGATCACCACAGAAGTTGCGAAGGTATGCTTGAAAGCTTTTAGCTGCTTAATGTTATTCTACACTGAGGGTATAAAATTATCTGGTTTGCTTCCATGCCACACGACTGCAAAGACTGACTCTTGAATGACATATCCAGTACACTCGGAACCTAAATATGCCTTGAAATTATTTTTACCTCAACCATAGTTACCCAACTTGGCCCAGAGCCTTAGTCTTCACATCTGTAAGACAGGAAAAATAATATCCTGTAAGTCTGTGATAAGAAGGTTAAAGTAGAACAATGTTTATAAAGTCTTAGAATGACCATAACTGCTGGTGTTTAAAAGGCAGTTGCTATGCTATCATCATCATCATTGTCGTCATCATCATCATCATCATCATCATCATCATCATAGATTAGGTCTTTTTCTTCTTAGTGTTCCTACTATCTAGCAAAAAGTTTAGAACATAAGATGAACTTAGTAAACATTTGATTAATTAATGAAATAAGCTCAGAGAAAGGTCCTATATAGTGCTAAAACAACAGCAACAAGCATGCAAAAAATGTTATCTAACATCTCAGTTACAGCTATTCTAGAAAATGTGTCAGTGTGGTACCTCAAAACTTATAAATATTTATATTTCAAAAGATATTATTAAACAGTATATGCTATCTAAAGAAATTACTTTAAGGTTCTGAATGATGTTGGCTACAAAGAATTTGCTTACCACATTTCACTGATTTATGATCAAAAGCACCTTATTTTGTATTTTTATATGCTATGTTACATCCCTATTTGGCAGTTCAAAACTTAGATTGGAATGATTTAGAAAGCATACACATTAGGTTATGATGAGCTCTAACTTGGCAGCCAATGAAGTGTTGTCTCTTTTTTTAATGTATTTTACAGTCATGGAGTAAAGTACTTCACAATTCATAGCCTGACTCTTCATCCTTTTATTACACAATTTCCTTTCTGTGTAGATAGCATTTCCAAACAGTTGAGCAGTTGCCATCTAGTGGGCAAAAACTATAGTGGCATAAGGGAAGCTGAGCATAAAATTGGATCATTCAAATGTGTATGCTTGGGAAAGAAATTATTAAACCCAATCACAACCTTTGCAACAGTGATATTTGTTACTAAAGGCAGATATAGAAGTATAGGCAAATATTTCAAAATTTGAAATAATTTGGAGTTAAATGTAAAAGAAAATTAAAACCACAGGAAACGCAACTGCATATCTATTAGAATGACTTGCAAATATCAACAATAACAAATGACAATATGAAGTGTTGATGAGGATATGAAATAATCAGAGTGCATGCACAATGCTGATAGGAACGAAAAATGGTATAGCCACTCTGGAAACCAGTTTGGCGGTTTCTTATAAAGTTAAACATGAACCCAGCACTTACTTACATTCTTAGATATTTAGGCAAAGACATGAAAAATATCTCTTCATACAAATATTTGTTTACAAATATTTAGGTTAGTTTTATTCATAGTCATCAACAACTGGAAACAACCCAAATATCCGTCAGCTAAAAAATAGAAAAAGTGTACCTCCATAAGAAAGGAGAATCACCTTGAGAAAGGAAAACAAGAGATTAAACAACTGGACAGGTTTTCTCACTGAAAACCACGAGGAGAGTTATCATGAACTAGCAGACGGAAATTCAGACAGAAGAGAAGGGAATCTTCACACAGACCCTGCAGAAAATTCAAAATGACTCATCTCATTTCTAGTAATCTTATGAAAAGTTTTCCACAAAAGTTCCATTCATTTATAATCTGTTCTAGGCTTTACAGATGTGCTTAACTTTTGTCTCTGGGCTGCCTTCACTTCCTCTATAACAATTAATCAGTCTAGCACTGTTTTGCATAGTATACATCTACCAATAAATGATACTTTAATTATATTTTTTAGTTTGCCAAGCATTTCTACTATTATCTATTGCACAATCCTGTTAGGCAGGTCAGGCAATGATTACTATTTGAAAGATCCTCTTTTGTCAAACAGATTAGGCGATTTCAAAATTCCATTTATTTTTATTCTGAAGTGACATCATACCAGTACCCACACATACATATGTATGAAAACATAAACTTTGCTACTGTTTTCACATTAAATGGGCAATGGCAAGTTAAATTGTTTCATGATAGCATTAACAATGTTTTCAAAATGTCTTGAAATAAGCACAAACACCATGAATAAGTATAAGCTATGATATAATGTGGTGGCTCAGACTAAAACACAGTTTGCCCTCCCTGTTCCTATTCATAGATTCAACCAACTGTAGATCAAAAATATTTATTTTGTAAAATGTTACATTGCTGGTGATGTATACTATGTAAATAGGTCTTTGATGGTTGCTCTTGTCAATATTCCCTAAAGCATAACAACTATTTACATAGCATTTACATTGTATTAGGTATTATAAATAACCTAAAGATGATTTTAAAATATACAGGAGGATGTGCATAAAAAATATGCAAACACGATGCCATTTTATATCAGAGACTTGAGCATCCTTTTAGATTTTGGTATACCCAGAGGTCCTGCAATCAGTTCCCCATGGATACAGAGGACTGATGTCACCACGATGAGCAATAGTGACATCTTGAGGTTGGGCAGCAATGGTCTGTGTGTGGACTTTCCCTTTGTGCATAACTTTATTCATATGTATAAGTGCATGAACATTGAAAGTTGTTAGGCTGATATGCATATACATTTTCTTTTTTTAAAATAGATTTTATTGATATTTTACAGAGAGTTAGAAACATCCATGAGAGAGAAACATCGATCAGCTGCCTCCTGCACACCTCCCACTGGGGTTGTGACTGCAACCAAGGTACATGCCCTTGACCGGAATCGAACCTGGGGCCCTTCAGTCCACAGGCCGATGCTCTAGCCACTGAGCCAAACTGGTTAGGGCTGCATATACATTTTCACTTCAGAGTTGAAGTAAAAGGAGTTGGAAAAGATAGGTTACTTTGCTTATGATAATATGGCTGAGAAGCAGCAAGACTTGACTCAAAATGAGTCCGCTTTCCCGATGTGCTCATTTCATCACTCCACTCCCTCTTCTTGATTCAGGCACAGGTCTGCCCTACACTGGGTTGCTCCTGATAATAGATGTAGTAGCTTGCCTGTCATAGAAGAATCAGTGGGAGAGGAACTCCCTGTCATAAATACCTACCATAGGACAATTGGGTGAAGAAGTCTTTCTTCAGGTCCCAGAGTCCTATCATGTAGGAATATAAGCTGCCTACTTGGGGGACCAGTTTGCAAACTAACAGTTTGCAAACTAACAGTTGTGCAAACAATGCTTTTAAATTCTCCAAACATCCCTTTTCATGTCTAGCTTTTCTGCAAAGGCAGCCTCTAGTGAGCATTTTATTCATCCCGTTTCCCAATGGAATCAATCATCTTATCACATAGCTTAAAAAAATTGTTGGCAGAAATCATGTTCTAGATTTGGCAAGAATCTCATCAATCAGGATTTCAGTTTTAAAATGGAAAGTGGAGACTTTAGCTCTCTATCTGGGGCCCTTTATCTCTATCCACTCTCCACATTTAAAATCATATTTTGACCATTTACTACGAGACAAGCATCTTCTTTCATTAAAATCCTATGTGCTTTGTGTAGATCCCGGGTACAGATACAGAAGTTAGAGGTTTACATACATTTGGTAATGTGCTCTGAGACATGGAAGTAAATCACGGAGTAACTCTCTCTGGGTCTGTCTGACTCCTAAACCTTTGCCCTATATAATATGAATTCTTAAAAGCTAAAACTTCTCTTCCTCTTAAATAATACCACCATCATTCTATAATTCAACTTAAGATACATTAAACTTGCATATTAAAAAAAGCTTCATCTCTAATGAGCATCTACTATATACAAGACTTTGTGCTAAACATGCAATTGGCTTTTGAGCAACACAGGTTTGACCTGAACAGGTTTATTTATATGTAGATTTTTTCTTTTTTAAATCTTTATTATTGGAAGTATTACATATCCTCCCAATAACTCCTTCTAGCCCCTCACGCACCCTACTGCAGCCCTTCACCATCCTATTGTCTGTGACCATGGGTTATGCATTTATGCATACAACTTCTATGGTTGTAGGTTTTTTCAGTAAATGCCTTTACTGTTTTTAGATTGCTAGTAGGAGTCCACATATGCAGACAGACAACTGTAGGGATTGATCTATGACATTTTATATAGGACTTGAGCGTGAATGGATTTTGGTATCTGTGGGGAGTCTTGGAACCAGTTCTTTGTGGATACTGAGATGTAACTTAAGTTTTGGGGGAATCAAAAAGTATACACAGATTTTTAACTGTGAGATATTGGTGTCCTAACCCCTGCATTGTTCAAGGGTCAACTGTATTATAGTGTTACTAGGGTCCCAGTTCATGAATTCACGCACGGGTGGGGTCCCTCAGAGTTGTCTACTGGGATCAGGCTGAAATCCACAGTCCAATGCCTCGTGCAGTTCTTACCTACCATTCCCAGTCATCCTAGCCCCACTACACCTGTCGAGGGCTCATGCCCAATCATTCCTGATCGGGAGAGGCTCCTGCTGCTGCAGCAGCACTCACCAGCCATGAGCTCTGCATCTGGCACCCTCCCGAGGGTAGTGGCCTCTGGGATTGGACCAAGATGTCTCTGACATCTCCCAAGGGGTCCCAAATTTTGAGAGGGCATAGACCAGGCCAGGGGACCCCATTGGTGAATAATTGGACCTGGGCGGGGCCACAGGAGGGCTCCAGGGCATGTCCAGCCCATCTTTCTCAGTCCCGATTGGCTGGACCCCACCAGCAAGCTAACCTACCAGTTGGAGTGTCTGCTCACTGGTGGTCAGGGCACGTCATAGCGAGTGGTTGAACAGCCTTAACATATCATTAACATATTATGCTTTGATTGGTTGAACAATCGACCAGTCACCAGTCACACAGATACTTAGCATATTAGGTTTTTATTATATAGGATTTATTTAAAACTCACACATGCTTTGAAAAGTAGACACTATCACCCCCATTTTAAATATGATAAAACTAAGACAAAAATTGGTTAGTGATGTCCAAGCTTACCTACCTAACCTACCTAGTCATTTGATGGAGTTGAGATCCAATCCGAGTTCTCCTGGAATCTAAATCCTGTTTTATACAGAGGGCAATATGTGGACTTTTGTACTTAACAGATCTAGTTTTGAATCTCTGTTGTCCCCAAAAGTAAACCACCATTATTTTTTATTTTATTTTGTTCTATCATTGTTTATGAAAATATCTTATCTCCAGTACTAGACTATAAGCATCTTCAGGGCATAAATTATTTCTGTTTAACTTTCTTTTCTTCTCTTTTCCTTTCCCTACTAGTTAACCTTTATAATGAACAGAGTGCCTACTTTGTAGAGATTCAATAAAATGATTTACTGATTGACTAGGATGAAAGTATTAAAGTACTGAATGATTTGAAACTACATGACAGTTAGGCCCAATCCAGTAAATTAGTTAATTCATTCATCTATCTATTTATTTAACAATTATGTCTCTACCCGATGCCAGGCACCAATCTGATTTAAAGGTGGTACACAACAATGTGGTGACTCAGAAGCATCCATTCTAATTGATTATTGCCTGTGTCAGACCAATTGGTAACTACATTGTAAAGATTACCCCTTGTTAAATTCTTGGCATATGATGATGAGCAAAAAAGAATTAAGTGATGGTTACTCTCCTCATGAAAATTTTCAAATAAGTATAAAATTACTACTGTGATTGAAGAAAGGTACAAAGTGCTCTGATAGTGGATAGTAGGGTCACCTGACCTACTACAGATGGAAAAGCACTTTTGATGGAAACCAGGGAGAGAAAAATCCAATCAGGTCCTCCATACAAATTTACTTTTCACCTGTGAAGGCTAAGATTACACTACTGTTTTATGGGATCAGCAGTCTTCTATAAATAGCACTGTTCAACTATTTATGTCTACTATGTTCTTGCTTCCTATGAAGGATGTGTCAATAATAGTAACTCAGTGATGCTGAAGGCCCTTACAGAAGGAGCATTGTACTTCATTAAATGTCTGTTGAACTGAACTGAAGGTATTGTGGGAATATTTGTTAATGTCCTTTTGAGCAGTGATCAGGTTACTTTATGAATGAATGCTGTCATCTGGGTTCAAAGCTCAGGAAAAAGTCAAGAAAAGGTTATGCTTGATGTCATAGAATGAATTTATTTCACTAGAGAAGGACACCAGAAAAAGTTAGAATTTCTCCAGTGAATTTCTCTTGACTGCTCTAAGAAAACAACCTTATCCCAAAATGAAGGGACATAGGAAGCTGAATACCTTATTTTTATGAGTTATTTTTTTATGTTTCCTAGAATTCATCATTTTCCAATAAATGGATAAAGAGTGAATTTATTAAAAAGTTTAAAAATTAATTATGACAAAATAACTTCATAATTTACTGAGCTAACCACAAGGCCATTATATATACACTAGTATATATATCTTTTGGCTCAAGTACATCTGATATTTTCCTTATACATCTTAAAATTACTCAAGAGGAGATCTTGAAAAATTAAAAATTTCAGCCTTTTGTTCATTTCTTATGTGACAGGGCATAACCCAAGCTTTTGAGAAGGCAGCCATTAGATGAGGGGAGACCATCTTATGTGAAGCAATCTGGGACATTGGGTTAGTACTGCCAGATGTCCCATTATTCAGAAAATTTTACTTAGCTTCTGCAAATCTAGAACATTCCTTGGATTACTATTTTGTGCCTGTGCTCAGCCTGCTAAGATAGAAAGAGATGGGAGGTTTCTGGAAGAAGTCTGATGCAAGTGTAGGAATAGAGACTGCTCAATTTAATTAAATTTAATGAACACATCTCTATATATAAAAGGCTAAGTGAATAACCGTACATCTGTCCGACCATCTGACTGACTGACAGCTGGTGTGACAAACACTGGCAATTTAAAAATAAACTTTGACTTGCTAATGGACGATACATACAAATCTCACATGCATGTGTTTTGATCTGTCATTGTCAATTATGAATTTGGTTGACACTTCTATTATAGAGAAAAGGCGAATAGTGATATTAAAATATTTCTTCTAATTAATTTCCTTTCAATGTGCATGAATCCATGCACTGGGCCACTAGTTTTAGTATAAAGTACAGTCTGTTGAGTGCATTATGAAGGAACTTAAGACCCAACAGCAAAGTTTGTTGCCCATTAGAAACTTAAAATTCTACTGATATTTAATATAAAACCAGTTTTAATTATACTACAAGGTAATATATGATCTATATTATAAAAGGCCAGTGGCTGAAACACTGTAACACCATAACAACCAAAAAGCCAGTCACCAGGAGGTGCCTTGATGGGTCCAATGGCGGCGGGTCTGGGTCTCACATGATTTTGCACACTGGGCGTCTGGTAAATAATAAGAGAGGTACAAAGTACTCTGAAAGTATAGGAAAGAAGAGACCATTTCCTGACATTAGATATACAAATATAATTCATCTTCTAAGTCTTTCTCTGAAAGTTCCTTTGTTTCCCCTGATACCTGTTGGATTAAGTCTAAGATGTTTAGTGTTGCATACAAGATCCTCCATAAACTGACCCTGTGTACGGTTCCACCTTAGTTTTTATACAGTAAGAGTAAAGTGCTTGCAGACTGTGTTCTTCCATTGCTGCTCATCACTCCCACAACTCAAAACTGAGCACAGAGCTTAGCACAGAGCCAGTGTGAAAAATAACCTTTGAATAAATTGCTGGGTACTCATACCATTCTTTTTCATGTCTTCATGTCTTTATGCAGGCAGTTCTTTCTGTGTGGAATGTCTTTCTTTATTTATGATCTCGTTTTTCAAGACTTATCTGCTGTAACTTCTAGCCTTGATCATAGCACTTCATTCTGAAATGATCAATTTATGTACATATCTATCTCCATACCCTGAAGTAATCTCTTCAATACAGGGGCCACATCTTATTTTTCTTGTTACTTCAAATAGCTATGACTGAGAGTAACGTACAGGACAGTTAAGGGTACAGATTTTAGCATTAGATTATTTAGCTTTAATCCTGATTCTTCCCCTTTTCTGTGTGATTTTAGATATGTTACTTCATCTCTCTGTGCCTGTATCTTCATCTGCAAAATGGGATACTAATAGTATCTACAAGATAGGATTTCTGTGAGGATTAAATTAATCATCTGTCATATATAAAAGCCTAATATGCTAAGTGTCCAACCAATCAGTTGACTGTTCCATTGACCACTTGACCAGTTACTGTTAAGCACACTGACCATCAGGGGACAGCTGCTCCAACTGGAGGTTTGCTTGCTGCTGGGGTCCAGCCAATCGGGACTGGACGAGATAGGGCAGACACACCCTGAAGCCTTTGTGCAGTCTGTCTCCAGCCTGTAAACTATTTCTTCTAATTAATTTTCTTTCAATGTGCATGGATTTGTGCACTGAGCCTCTAGTTATAAATTATGTGCTTAGAATAGTGCCAACATGAGCACTGTATAAGTGTAAATTATTATTGTTAAATGTTCAGAAATATTGACTTGCACCACTGTGAAACTGTTTGAAGGGGGGAGAGTCATTGAAGCCTTTGTACATGAAATGGAAGTGTAGTTTAGGTTATTGGTTAGTGCAAGTGAGTATAGTCTGTAGAGAAAAGTCATTACAGGATAAAGTTGGAATCAGGTAGAGTATAGCATTGGGACAGTTAGATACTTCCATAACCTCTACCTCTCACACACTGTCAACAGAGATAGGGTTCAAGTACTAGAGTATGTTTTTTTGTTTGTTTGTTTTGTTTTTTCTTTCATTGTCTCCCATGGGAGCCAATAATATGGTGAAATAAAAAGAAATTGCAGGTTTGTAGTGCTGACTGAAAATGGCATAAATGGCAAGCTCTCTCTGTTTATACCTATAGAATGGTATGGAATATAATTAAAATGTTCCCTATGTTTGTTGCTAATACAGTTTCTTCCCCCAAAACCACCATTTCTAACATTCTGTAAGATGTTTTGGAGAAGATAGATGACACAGGTATAGCTCACAAAATGTGAAACAGGTTTTGTAGTCCGAGTAATACTCTTACATTGACTTCCACTGTAAAAGTGATGGCACTTGAAGAAATAAATTCAGTAGAATGATTACTGTATCCCTGGGTCTGATCTGGATGCTTATCCAACTCCTTTCTTCAGAGGCAGGTATAGTACCTGGTGACAGGTACATGTGAATAGAGAGCAGGTGCACCCCAAGGGGTATTTCCTGTTTATGTAATCACAGGGAAAATGGAAAGAGTGTTCCAGAGGAAGCACTGAGGGTCAGAATTCTGAGTGAGTTCAAACCAGAGTTGAACAGAGAGTGTGATCATGGGAACATGGGTCCAAATGGGGGCAATAGGGGAAGGAAATTGGTACCAAGAGTGAGAAGCCAGAAAATAGATAAATGAAAGCTGACAACTCCAGAGACAAAAGGTAGCTATCTGTGAAAAAGCAAGAAACTATTAATTTTCTTTACTTTTAGAAGCTAATTTAAATCCTTTTAGGAAAGAATATATAAGAACAGGATCAAAATGAATTTCAATTGTCAACAATTATAACAGTTATTCAGATTCCAAACATTTAATTAATTTCATTCATTTATTCATTTCCCCAGAGTTATTTAATAGCCCTGATTAGCTTCTTAAATCTGACCACCACATATTTCCTAATTATTATTACTCTAGAGGCCCAGTATGCAAAATCGCGCAACCCCATCCACCTGTGCAGCACCATCCACCGCATCCTCCTGACACCTTAACCTCTCCACCCAGAGCTGGAGCATGCCTGGCCCTGGCCCTGAGTCCTCCTGCCTTCTCTAGCCACATCAAGCCCTGCCCTCAGTCCTGTGAGTCACCTAGGGGCTGGTCCTGCCTCCTCCAGGTGCCTCCCCACTTCCACCCCTTCTCCAGAGCAATTCGAGGGCTCTGCCCTATCATGGTGCCTGAGAAAAGTGTGGAATTTTCATGCCTGCTGCAGTTTTAGGCGCTGCTTCCTGGTGGCGTGCGCTGTGGTCCTTCCTCTGGCAAGTGGGCGGTGGGGTGCTCTGAGTACAAGCAGTGGATGGTGAAGGACTGGTGGGGGGGTGCTCTATGGGCTCTCACTCCCACCCTCTCCACCATGGGATGGTCTCCCCTCCTCCGGGTGCCTCTCCACTTCCACCCCATCTCCAGAGCAACACAATGGCTCCACTTCTGCCCCATCTCTTGGGAGCAATGTGGAGGCTCCTTCCTGTAGTGCATGCAGCCTCTTACTGAGGGCATCATGACAATCAGCATATTAGCTCTTTATTACATAGGATTTCTTTTATCTGAAGGTAAAAAGAAATGTAAGAGGTTTAAGAGGTCAAAATGTGCACACTTGTAATTTCTTAGATATTCTTTCGATCCTTGAAAAGTGAAACAACCATGTTTAAATGAGATCTTCGACAGTTAATTTTATTATCACCCTGTTCATTGAAAAGTCATTGAGTTTGATTCCTAGTCAAAGCACATGCCCAGGTTGTGGATTTGGTCCCTGATGGGGGGTGTGTATGGGAAGCAACCAATCAGTGTTTTGTTCTCTCTCCCTCTCCCTCTCCCTCTCCCTCTCCCTCTCCCTTTCTCTCTCTCTCTCTCTCTCTCTCTCTCTCTCTCTCTCTTCTCTCTCTCTCTCTCTTTCTTTCTCTCAAATCAATAAAACATAAAAAATTAAAAAAACAGATCCCAAGACAGAGATTTTAGTGCAAATATGTTATCTGTGGACAATGCAGGAAACACCAGTAGGGATAAGACCAAGTGTAACAGGAAAGAAAAGGTATCCAATAAAGGGTGTTAGCAAGCCAGTTCTCACTGTGAGTAACTGGAGATTAATCCACTGAGGAAACTCTGAATAGTCCCCAGTAGAACATACACCTCAGAATTATCCAATTACACATCAACAGCCATCATCATTGAGGGCTGTTTTTAGGCTGATAATCCCCTACTACCCTGGTTTGCTGGACACTTAGGGAAAGTGATCTTCAACTTTGGAGGCAGCCCCAGGCAAAAATATGCTGTAACTGTCAGCTGTTGGTGGTGCATGGTGAATGGGAAGGGCCCTTCCATCCTTAATTAATCAACCATACCTAGATGAGGCAATCAGTTACAGAAGTCAGTGTGGGTGCATATCCAAATGGGTGTATAGTATATAAATGCTATAGGACTTCAGAGATAGAAGAATATGGTCATGCTAGTATGATATGTGTCTTCAAGGATGAGGCAAATGTCTATATATATAAAGAGCAAGGGGCCATAGCAACCAAATGGACCACTGAACGGGTGACTGAACAAGCTGAGTGTTGTGACAAGGCTGGCAGGGGGATTAGTGAGGGACAACCAAACAAGTGAGTAGCAGGCTGTGTGGGGTGACTGGGCTGGCAGGGGAGATCAGTTAAGAGCGACTAAGCAGAAAAGGGGGACAGTTGAGGGTGACCAGGTTGGCAGGTGGGGAGCAGTTTAGGGTGACAAGAACGGCAGGCAGAGGTGGTTAGGGGGGATCAAGCTGGCAGGAGTCCAGTAAGGATGATCAGGCAGGCAGACAGGTAAGCAGTTAGTAGCAGGAGTCTTGAATTGTGAGAGACATGTCCAACTGCCAGTTTAGGCTTGATCCTCTGGGTCGGGCCTAAATCAGCAGTTGGACATCCCCTGAGGGGTCCTGGATTTGAGAGGGTGCAGGCCGAGCTGAGGGAATCCTCACCGCCATGCACAAATTTCGTGCACCAGGCCTCTAGTCTATATACACAAAAGCCTAAGCCACTGTTATGACCAAATCACTACAATACACACTGACCATAAGGGGATAGACTCAGGAGCTGCCCCCTGGTGGTCAATGCACTCACAAATCCAGCCACCCACATCTGGCCAACCTCTAGTGGTCCCTCCCAATGGCTGGCCAGCCCAGATCAGTCCCAATTGCTGGCTAGGCCAAGGGACTCCACCTGTGCATGACTTTATGCACTGGGCCTCTAGTGTTTTATAAGTGATCTAGGCCTAAAGTGAGAGAATGGGCAAAGGCAGGGAATGTAGGAATGAGTCAGGCACATGGAACAGACTGATGAAGTTACAAATGGGAGATCAGGTTGGAGAAGTGCTCTAAAATCCCATAAGGTGGGCTTATGAAAAGCAGACTGAGATGTTTGTAGTTAATGCATTAGGTTATAACCTGCATTATCTTGGGGCCAACATTAAGGTAAGTTACATCTTTAATCTCCAAACTTTTAGTACGTACTTCTACAAAAGCCCATGTTATGCCATAGTTCACATTTTCAATTTTATGTAAAGACTTTTATTACATTTTCTTGTCATTGGTTATACATAAAGCAAGTGACATATTCATTATTAAAGTGGTTTATAATGTTATTAAAGGATCAAGGCTATATTTAAGTATTTTATAGTGTGTGCTTCTGTGTAGAAACTTTCCCATAAGTATTTTTCTGGGGCCAATTATTAAAACATGCAGAGAAGGAAGTGTAGCCTCTGGTATTAAAGATGCAATTCTCATCCATCTACCAACACTCGTCGAGGACCATGTTCTTAATAGTAGGCACAGAACTGCACAGGAAAAACTCGGTTACTATCCCTGCAACCCAAATATTGATAGTCTCACAAAACAGGTGGGTAAAAAATCATTTCACTGCGAGGGAAAACGTGAACTAATGGGGGTGTGTACAGAGTGCTGCTGGGATGCTGCTAACTGGCTGAGGAGAACATTGGCAAAGAGGTGCAGACCATCGCCTCCCAGCTAGAAGCAGAGATCGAGGAGCTGATTACGTCTGAATCAGTTGTTTGCCAGGTCGTTTTTCTCTCCCCTCACCAGGCAAACCCCGAACTATTGGTAAACATGTAGCCTTTGGTAATGAAGCCAATTTATTGAATGGTTTATGGACACTTTTTTTCTTCTGAGTTTGCCCTTTGCTGTGGGTGAATCTCTCAGAGGGCAGACAGCCTGGCAAACCCATTAGAAGGAGCAGGAGGCTGAGGCTGACCTTTACTCAAAAACAGGACAGTGAGTTTGCATGCCGGCCCTGGGATGGAGATTTACTAGCTAGGGAATGAAATCCCAGGAACAGGCCGGTAAAACTTACGATATGCTTGCATTACTGATCCAAAGCCTCTGGGAGGAAAGGACGTCGATAAGAGGCCTAGATTTCTAAATTGAAATCTCTTTTATAACATGTTGAATTTCGTTTTAAAAGCTTGGAAGGAACAAAAGTGATGATTGTTCTTTCATGTGACTAATCCATTATATCTGGAATATAACTACACTAGAGGGGTATCTCGAACAGAAAAATTTTACACCTGTTAAAGCTGTAATTCCACAGCAACTATAGTTACTATAAGGCAGGTTTGGAAAGTATTCAGCAATGATACCTGGATCCCAGGTATGTACTTTCAAAGGATAATCATTTTCTTGGCTGAACTTAGCGGAATTACAAGTCATCACTTCTTTCTGGAATTCCCAATGTCATATGAAGAAGTGTTTATACTGCATTAGGAAAAGAGTTGTCATTATTATTATGCCTGCCTCTCTTGAGAAAAGGATGGTCCTTTTACTAAGGGGATTTTTGCTATTGTGTGAACAAATTGTTTCACTGTAGAAAAGCAGGATGGCCCATGATTCCCAGTATTGCCTTCAAAACACTTGTTTTCAGAATCAGTTGACTGAAGTTCTAGCATCACTTAAAGGGATGGAATGTCCTTAATGTGTGGGCCACCCAATAAAGTGTGACTAGTAGAAGAGAGACAACTCTATGATGATTGTGATAGTTATAGTATTATTTAAACTACCAGTGGTTCTGACTGAGAATAACCTATTGCAAACCAATACTTTAATAAAATTAATGAAATTAAGTTAATAGAGAAGTGAAATGGGGAAGCAAAATAAAAAATGCATAAAATATAATTCCCTGTATTTTATTTTGCAAAACACATGAATTCTGAGTGCTTACTCTCAATATTTAACTTGTAGTACATGGGTGAAAAGAAAACCTGTTCATGTACTAATATTGGTCCACAGATCACACTTTAAGTAGCACTGGTCTAGCTCATTCCCACTTTACACAAAGAAGAAACCCAGAATGCATAAAGGACTTGTTTATTTTTATATAAACAGACAGCAGTCCTCTTAGGTGCTGTGTGTGTGTGTGTGTGTGTGTGTGTTTTCCATATCACTTAGGGCACTTAAGCTTTGGGATCTGTGTAAAAAACTAACTATGAAATTAGGATTCTCCTAAGTGCTGTAGGCCAATTTCTCTACTACCAAGTTAAAAAGTGGTAGTAGCTTTTTACCACATTATTAAGTATTGTATTAGAAAGTAATATTTTGCTTAGCTGGCATGGCTCAGTGGTTTAGTGTTAAGATATGAACCAGGAGATCACTGTTCCATTTCTGGTCAGGGTACATCCCTGGGTTGCAGGCTCGATCCCCAGTGAGGGGAGCGCTGGAGGCAGCAGATCAATGATTCTCATCATTGATGTTCCTATTTCTCTCTCCTCCCTTCTTCTCTGCAATCAATAAAAATATTTTTTAAAAAAGAAAATAATATTTTGTTAGAGAAAAGAAAATAGTGACTGTTACATACCTGCTTTATATGTACTAGTCTCTGTACACAATATTTCATTTAATTCCCATAATAACTCTCAAATGTGGGTGAACTGTCTACATTTTTTAAGAATCCAGAAAGGCTAAGCAACTTCCCAAGTGAACAGAACTAGAAAGTGTGGGACTGAGGTGTGGGACCAGGTCTGTGTGACTACAACGCCTTTCTTTTTTTTTTTCCTTAATTTCATTGTATAAACATAGTCACTTGGGTGTATCATACTCTTGAAGGAAAATGTTTTGTTTAATAGTTATTACCATTTAACATTTACATAACATTTTTTGTTTGCAAGAGACTTTACAACCATTTAATACTTCATTCTCTTTGTGTTGTTATAACAAAGCCTTCCATAGAGAATGGGAAACAAAGGCATAAAAAGGTATTCTTTAATTATAATAATTTTAAGTTGTTTGAAAACTTACATAGTTTATATTTTGTAATAAGTTTTGGTAGAGTCCTCCATATCCCCAGCTTTATTAAATAGTCCATCTTAGCTTCTTATACTGTGACCACCACATATTTCCTAAGTATTCTTACAGTCTATTTGGTAATAATATATACTTATGGATACAAGTAATTCTATTAAAGTAATGTTTACATATCTACTCAAGAAATTCATATTTTTATTCCAACATATCTTTGAAAGGAGCTATATATATTGACTAACCTACCTAAATCTCACACTGAAAGTATTGAAAGTTGGTCAGATTTTCTTCTAAATTTTTGAAACATTTTTCAAAATGTTATCTATTGACTTACCCTAGATTACTGGATAAATAAAAGCTCTATATGCTGAAGATCTTAATGACTCTGAAATACAATGACCGGAATCATAGACCCAGCCTATAAATTGGCATGACTGAATAAATAGGGCAAGATGGCAGATGTATTGTAAAGATTTATCAATATATGAAAATTATTTTTTCTTACAATCAGTAATCAAGTAAACATTCATCCATTCATGCAACCTACACTGTCCTTTAGCACACATTTATTGAGCATCTTCTGTGATCTACATGGTCAATTTATTAGGCCAATACAATTTTTTTCTGACTCAGACTGAATTTGTGATTAACTCTGTCTTCCAGACTATTTACTTTGACATCTGGGGCTCTTGTAGTCTTTTCATATCTACGTATTTTTAGTTTATGTTGTTTTAAATCTAGCTTGCTTGCAGTTATGGCCTTGAATATGATACTGAAAGACACATTGTAGCAATTCCAGAGATTTGGGGTTTAGTTCAAATATCATTATCTTCTCCTGATGCCCCAAGAGTTATCTAAGACTTCTGTATTATTCATTTTTACAACCAGACTCTTGGGTAAATCTCTTAAAATAAGTTCCCTATAAAGCATATCTTATAGCCCTGGCCAATTGGTTTAATGTAGACCTATCCACTGAGAGATTGCCAATTCGATTCCCTGCCAGGGCACCTGCCTAGATTTTGGGTTTGTTTTCCAGTGTGGTGCGTGTAAGCAGCAGCCAATTGATGTTTCTCTACCATGGATGTTTCTCTTCCTTTCTCTCTCTCTCTCTCTCTCTCTCTCTCTCTCTCTCTCTCTCTCTCTCCCCCCCCTCTCTCTTTCTCTCTCAAAAAACAAACAAAACCATATCTTGTATATATTTATTGGACACCTTTTCTAAAATTTTAGGAGATGCCCCCCAAATTTATAATATATAACAACTCTTTATCTGTTCAGTAGGCTCATTTATGTAAACATTTCCAGATTATTTTATTCTACCACATTATTATTGGATGTAAGCAAAGAAACATCTCCATCAAACATTCAGATGGACTGAATCATTGTCTGAAAGGCTGCTGCTCAAGAGGCCTCTTTGCCTTTCCCTACCCGTTCTTCCTGCCACAAAATAACAATATTTGCATAGCACTTTACGGTTTGTAACGCTCTTCTAACACACCCTTAAGCCAATTCCATGTGCTTATGACTCCAGACATTCTCTGTACAATTTCTTCCTCTCTCCTGACCTCCATATGTTTATACTCACTGCATAGTCAAGATCTCTCCTTGAATGTCTAATAATGATCTCAAACTTATACAAAACCAAACTTTTCATTCTCCGTACTCAGCACCTTCTCGGGCCCAAAACAGAGGATTAATCTTCAACCTTTGTTTTCCCTTATATCCAAGCTACCAGCAACTTAGGTAGACACTCGACTGAAGGCCAAATCCAGCTGTTTCTCACCATTACTACTATTGCTAATATGCCTGTGCCTTCCTGATCATTCAAACGACTATTATTTTCCATTTGCCTATGGGAAATGTTTTGTGTCTGTTTACTCTGCTTCTATTCCTTTTCTTATCCAGTCAGACTCCCCACCTCCCCCACCTCTCACCACCTCATCTCCCAGTAATTAGAATGATCTGTTTCAAAAGGGAAGGGAAGGTGAGGGTAGGTAGGAAGATATCAACCAAAGAACTTGTATGCATATATACATACCCCATGAACACAGACAATAGGGTGGTGAAGGCCTGGGAGGCAAGGGCAGGCTGGAAGGGTTCAATGGAGGAAAACGGGGGACATATGTAATATTTTCAATAATAAAGATTTATTTAAAAGAAAAGGAAATTAGCAAATTAGCTTTAATAGCTTTCCTTCACACTTAGAATAACTCATCTCTCCGCTCTTTACTTTTGCTCTAGCTACATTGGTTATTTCTTGAACAAACCAAGTTCATTCACTTTTTTTCCACTTCACAAATCATTTTCATTAATTTGAACACTAAGTTAATGAAGAAAAATTCTGGAAGGCCAAGATGAGCTCTGTCTTTTCAATCTGCAAAGTGCAAAAACATAAAATTAAAGTGTTAAAAAATTGTCAAATTCTCTTAGCTTCAAGCCAAAAAAAAAAAAGTCAATTGTTAAATAATTTGGAAAACTTGCAGATGACTAATTCTATCAGCAACATGAAACTTCAGAAAGGGCTAGGGTAGGTCTTTAGCTACTTTGAGTCAAAGATAGTAATTTCTCCCCCAATATACTATTAAACAAAATTCATCCAGAAAGTAATTTCATGACAATGGAGGCCTTTATTAATGAGGGAAAGTAGTGCCTAAAGTAATCACTTTTGGAGAAACTTTTTTGTGGTACAACAAAGAAACCAAGCTCATTCTTGCCTAAGAATTCTTGTGTCTACTGTTGACTCATAAGTTGCCCCCTCATTTTCTCAGGTCTCTGCTCAAATGTTTCTACTCAGAAATGCCCTCATTGAGTACCTTATCTCAGATAGCTCATACACATCCTGGCATTCTCTCTTCTTATGGTACTTTAGTTTCATGTTGTTTTTTTTTGTTTGTTTGTTACTGTTGTTATTTGTTTGTTTGTTTTTACAGAACTTGCTTTTATATGGTATTTTATGTAGATTTGTTATAGTCTGTTCCTTCTATCAGAATATAAGCTCTCTAAAAGCAGGGACTTTGTCCTGTTTATCATGGGATACCCAGCACCCAGAACAGTATCTAGCAAATAGTAGATACTCAATAAACATGTTTTGATTGAGTGAAGGAAAATAAAGAGTTTAAGTGATGGAAGGCAGGAGAACCAAGCAAGAAATAGAGAAAGAATTTAACTCAAGTCACTTGAGTCGAAACCCCACACTTTATCAGATTGCCTTTCCGATGCAACCTACCACTGAAATGTCAATGTTTGCCTAGTTTCAACCATCCCCTACTGGCCAGCAGGTCAGCGATGACATTGGATTCTACCCTCTTGGGAGGAGAAGGAGTCTGAAATTTGCTGAAAATCAAGTAGATGAGACCTTCTGCTTTCCCCAGGCCTGTAGCCTACCACTCACATCAAAGAAAGAGAAATCAGTTTATCTGATTTTGTTCTTTGTACCACGTTTTATTTTATGTTATTTTCTTTCTGGCCTGTTTGCCTTTTCTAAGCAAGTGTTCTCAAGCACAGTGTTGGTATACATTCCTGCATTGTGATTAATTGTAATGTGTTAATAATGATTAAGTACTGATTTTGTTTACCGAAAAATAAATTAGAGTCTACTCTGGAATATCAATATAATAAAGCTCCTTTCACCTTTCTGTGTGCTTTCTCCTAAGTGCTAGTGCTCAGAGAATTGCATGTAACCACAGCTGACTTTTTGTTGCTGTTCGATTTGTGAGTTTGCTATGTTGTAGCAAGTAAGTTGGGGGTGCCCAGAAAATTGTGTCTTATTGTAAAGGCCCTGACTTCCTCCATGTATTGTGACAGAACACAGAAAGAAGGGAGAACCATTCTCAAAACTATTTTTATTTTGTATGAGAACCTCTCCAGGATATAATTGCCTGGGCAGGGATTTTTCCTTATTTTAACAACAGAATACCTGGTCCAAATCTGGGCCTAATACTCCATAAGTTCTCATAAATTATACCTCTGTTTTTGTGATAAGAACAAGCACTGCCACTTTTAACTATTTGAAATCTTAGGCAAATTAAAAAGTTTATGAAACTCATTTTCTTCCAATACAAAAATGGAGATAATGATAGTTGTATTTCATTGTTGTTCTTTCAAGTATTAAGTGAGACACGGTTAGAGCCATACCTTACTCGGAGTTTAGTGGGTGTTAGTTTCCCCCACCTCAGTGTGTGTTTGATTCATCCTTTCTAATTTCTAACTCTCCCCCAGAATATGGTTGTGATGTAAGAACCGAACATGGATTTGCCATCAACTCCTTAAAAGCACAGATAATTCAGCTACCTAATTGTCTGATTTTTTTTTCTAATTATCTATTCTTTGTTGTTAGTGTTGGTACTACCTCTGCCATCAGGTAAATATGTTGACAACAGGGAACTTCTTGGCTTAATTGAATGGCACCATGCACAATGCCTGGTTTAAAACTTTTAAGCATTGTATTCTCAATTATTCAACCCAGAAACAACTAGGGAAGTGTTAATTGTGTAATAAAAGCAAATTGGATTACCTTAGGGATCTCTTAACAACAATTTTACACTCAATCAGGTGGTAAGGACATAAATTACACATACCATTCTAGCATCCAGTCCATCTGCATTTCAAAATCTTTGACTTTGTCTGGTTTGTCCTTCAACTTTGCAACTTTATGAAGTGATTAAAAAGTTCCCTATGTTCTTAGGGAGCACCTGATTGATGGGATAGAAGTGGGAAACCATGATAGTTATGACAGCCAGCTTTAAAGATCTACAGTCTCTGGGCACAAAGTTAATTATGTCCAGAACATAAGAGTTTTATTTGCTACAGAGTTGTTTTTAATACATTTTTTAAAAACTTTATTTATATATAATTTATAGGTGAGCTTTCATTTTTGAGTAAAGGCTTGTACAAAGATATTTCTCTCCACACTCAGCAACAAGAAAATCTGTATGTATGCTGGCCTATGCCAGACCCAGTCTTACAATATGTTGTGGTAAATTATAGAATCACATGACTTCAAACCTCAACTTTTCCTCTTCTTGGCTATATCAGTTTAATTAAATGAACCTTCATTTAATAATCTATTTGCTGAGCACTTACTATATGCTAAGTCTTCTGGGCATTTTGGATATTATAGTGGGCAGAGAAGACAATGATCCTGCCCTTGCAGTTACTCTAGTTTCCGTTGATTGAATTGCCGGGACATGCCTGGTGGAATTCTAGACACGTACTAGAAATAAAGAGAGGGAGGAATGTAAAGACACTGAGAATTAACATCCTACCCAGGAGGAGCTCATTCTGAAGCTTGAATTTCCTTAATTTGTAAAAGTAGGAAATACACAAATACATGTATAACAGGATTGAAATGAAGGTTCTCAATGTCAGTTATAATCAGGTCTGGTGCTCAATTAAAGAAGTATGGAAACTGTGTTGTCACTATAACTTTATAGAAACCAGCTTTTTCATTACCATATTTTCCGGCATATAAGACAACTTTTTAACCCAGGAAAATCTTCTCAAAAGTTGAGATAAAATTGCTGAAATTGTAGAGGGAGAAAGTAGAGGAGGTAGTTGGGTCACTTCTCTCACTAGCCTTCTCATTATTTGAGAAGATTTTTGAGATTTTCCTGGATTAAAAAGTCATCTTATAATCTGGAAAATATTGTAGTTTATTTGTTTTGTTTTATTTTTGAGATGGGAAAGACTTTGTGGGTGAATGGGACAGTTTGTACAAAAATCTAGAGTCAGGGAAGAGCAGGGCTTGCTCAAAGAACAATGAATATTCTAGTTGGCAGAGAATAGTGTACATGTAAGAGTGGTGAGTTCAAAAGCTTGAATGATCATTTCAAGTACTCCTCTACCATCTGTCTTTCAAGCTAGTGGAAACTACCATCATTTTTTTCAAGCTTCCTCCAAAGAATATATAATCTTTGACCTCAACTTAAAAGCCAAGTATCTTAGAGGAGAGAACATTGAATTAACAGAGGACCTCACAACTCATTATACAAAGACTAGAGGTGTGGTGCATGAAATTCGTGCATAGGAGTGGGAGGGGTGTCCCTCAGCTTGGCCTGCACCCTCTCCAATCCAGGAACCCTTGGGGCTGCTGGCTCCTAACTGCTCACCTGCTTGCTGGCCTGATCCCCTAACTGCTCTCCCCTGATGGTCTGATCCTCCTAACTTCTCTCCTCTGCCTACCTGATCACCTCTAACTGCCTCTGACTCAGCCCTGCCACCATGGCTTTGTCCAGAAGGACATCCAGAAGGTCATCCAGAAGATGTTTAGTCTAATTAGCGTATTATCTTTTTATTAGTATAGATGTCTTAAAGTCTCTAGAAGCTTTTGCTTCTTAACTCTAAACCAAGAATAATATTGATCTCATCGCTCAAGAACAAGGGACTAAGATTTATTTATGCTTCAGATCACTTTTGGAAGGGTAGACCCCAATAAATTAGTAATTAGAAAATGAATATATGACATACTCATTTTTATACTTCTTGATAGCACAGTAGAGGCTCAACTAAAATTATATTTCTTAAACAAATCTATAGATGCATGCACATCTCCCAGGAGAAAGGAGATGGTGTACAAAACTTTATATTGACAATGACAATCTTAATTATCAATGCACTGTTCTCCACTTCACATTCTAGTTATCGGTGTACATGTTTTTTTGAACACACACATGTGACTACTAGTTTCCTGAGGGTAGTGGCCAAATTTTCTTCATTTCAAGTTTGTGGATGCCTCTCATTCAGAAGGAATCAGTGAATGCCAGCGGGCTTGGTGGGTCATCTCACTGAGGGGGTTTCTAAAAGCACCTAGCCTCCAAACAAAAGAGCAGGTTTCTCACATATGATTTCCTGTCCTGGGATACAAATGGAAGAGCCCTGCAGCTGCACAGCCTGAGAGCAGATGTTGCCCTGTCAGGTGTCTTTGATTCTACTTGAGAAACCACAGGAAGCTGGTCGCAGACAAATCATCAGCACTGTGGGAACAGGGGAAAGGCAGCCTACATTGTGCACTCACAGAGGGGAAAATAACTAGGGCTGGTACAGAAGTGCCCGTATGTGGGGCCTGGCTGTTGGTACAGAACCCCTTGCACTCTGCTTTGTAGTAGAGTTGATTATTAATTCATTTATGTCCCCCTTTTAATTAAAAATCTTTGCTGAGCATGTTCTAACCAGGATACCAAGCACCTAAATTAATGCAAATAAGGTGTATGTGCCAGAAGATATTTTTAGATTTCAATTAGTTGAGCTGTACTGATACCTGGGGACAGTTGAGATAATGGAGGGAAAAGGCAGCCAGTGGGATCTCAGCTAATATTTATCAAGTGCCTTAGTGCAAGGATTATTTCATATTACAGCATTTTTTTTTCATTTTAGTAGCAAATATGGTGGCTGATGTCATTTCTACTTTATCCCGAAGAGTGTTGGAATGTCTAAACGAATTTCCCGAGATCACCTAGGTGGTGTATTACAGAATTGGGGCTCGAATCCATGTTTTTCTGACAACCAAGTCCATGCTGCTTCTTCTGCCTCAAAATGACTAGATTGCTTCGTTTGGTATAATAGTCAAAATTTAGTTCTATCATGTTAAATGCATTTTTACTGTAAGTTCAATTATACGTACACATTTGTGTGAATATGGATGAGTTATTATATAACAAAACTTTGGCCCATATTTCTGGTTATTGTCATGGTTTTCCAGTAAGAGAGTTAGATGTTCCATTATAACTTTCAGGAACACTTTTGGTTGCCTATCCAGCACTCATTTGCCCTTCCCTTCTTCCTCACAGAATCTATGGCTCAAGTATTTATTCCTCCAGCACAAAACACATGTGCCTCAGGAGAGAGAGGCATGACCTACTCAAGCTCCAAGGGTTGGCCTGATTTGTCTAAATTTAATCCCATCCCAGTGGGACTTATCTAAGGTTAATCCCTTCCCTATGTTTGGTTCTAGATTGGCTATGTGCTCTATCTGGAATCTATGAAATGCAAGGAAAGGTTTTCATGAGATTTCTGGGAAAGGTTATTCTGGATCTTCTGAGAGAACTTCTAGAAGCCAACCTCCTTTTTTTTTCAGCTCATGGAGGTGAAGTCCAGAATCGCTACAGTCATCTCCATACTGAGGAAGCCATGGCAAGAGATTGGAAAGGGAGTGGGCCTGGGCTCTTCGCATTAAGTGATACTTCATTTTATGGCCAACAAATGTTCTTTTTGTTTAAGCACCTTTGAGTTGGGTTTTCTGTAACTTGCACCCAAAAGATAAAAAAGTACCTGCACTCCTAGACAAAGAAATAAGTGATATATTTGACTCCTATTGCTAGATTCCTTTTGGATCATCATTTTATATATTATATTATGATTAACAACACATTGGAATCTACTTTCTCTCATCAGATCCTTTTCATTAGCCTCATTGTACAGATTGAGAAATAGTTTGGGAGTTAAGTATCTTGCCCAAGGCCACAGTGTCCTACTAATAACTTGAATTTTAAGGTTTCTAATTCCTAAATTAAAATATCATGCTTTTTGTCTAGTCTAAACCAAAGTGAAGAGCAAGGGCAGAATTAAGTTGCTGGCCGATTTCTATGTAAAACAATAGAGTATTTTAGTTGTATTCAGTAGAAAATAATTATTTCAAAACATTAGTTTTGGAATCCAACAAATAAAAAGAATGGCTGTTACTATTTTTTTTTCTTTTCTTTCCTTTTCTTTTTTCCCCTCTTTTCTCTTTTACTATTCTTTGCAGCTCCTCTATTCTTCTCTCCTCTCCTTTTCCCTCCCTCTTCCTGCCTTCTTTTCCCCTCCCCTTCCCTCCCTTTTCCTTCCTGCCCCTTCTCTTTTTTCTTTTTCTTTCCTTTCCTCACAGAATCACCTTCATCCTTGGGTTTGGATGAGTAGCCCTCCTCCAAGTTCCCAGTGACTCTGCCTACAACAGCCAAACATACAGTTATTTGCTTCTCTGTTTATCTTACTCACAATCTAAACTACCCAGAGAAGAAAGAGTATCATTGTGTACCCACTTCTGACATATAGTTATCACTCATTTCATATTTACAGATCTAAATGATGCCTCCAAAAGCTACCTAGAGTTTTTTAGGAGGAAATCATTCTGGATGGTTAAGTTTTTTGGATGGTTAAGAGTGAAATATTTTAAGATCATAAACATTTACATTTATTTCTGAAAGCCAATCTTTATTAAGTTCAAAGCATTATTTTGTTTTCTTAAAGCTTAGAGGATATAATTTAACTATTTCACATATAGCTATTCTCAGAAATTAATCAAGTGTTGAAAAACATTTAACCTGATGATGGACTGATATATAGTCACTGTTAATTTTTTAAAAATTCATATAGCAACTGTTCATAGATTTCTTCACACACACTCCTTTCTCTCTTTATACTTGCTTGCAAAAAATCTCTTATTTGTATTTGTTTAACCTGATATGGACTTAAAATTCTGCTATGGATCTTATATCTGGACTTGTATGTAAAGTAATAATACACTGATTATGACTAATAGGGTAAGAGTGCTTTATTTTTATGGATCTTGAATAGTGAATTCTAATATGTGAACTCTGAGTAAGTAAGTCTATTTGAATTTTCACAGAGTTTTTTTCTTTATTACCAGTTGTCAGTGTTTGGAGTAAGTAATCTTTCTGGAAACTTTGTATCTCAGTATCTCAAAGGATGAGGGCAGTGTTTTGTGGAGGTGTTTTTTTATTTTATTTTATTTTTTTAACTCCACGACTCAGCGAGCAGAAATCGTCATGGTTTAAAGTAATGTCATATTTAGTGGCTTCCTTTCCTGAAAATGCAGGTGGGTTTTCCAGCTTGCCCCTCAGACTTATTGATTTGTCTTTCTTCTTAATTTGTTTTCCATTTATATCTGGCTGTGAGAGAAAGCTTTTTCAGAAACTTGATGTACTCTTCTTTAAATTGTAAGAAAGAGTGCAAACATTAGCTCAGGTGGAAACTTGACTTTGATCTTGCCTGCCTCATTTTAGCTTAGTATCCTGACTTTAAAATAGCTTCAAATATGTTTAGCATTGTTATAGGTAAGTGCTACCTATTCCTTTTGGCAATACAGAACTTGAAATTCTGTAATTAGTACAGTCAGAACTGAAGATCTTCCAGAAAAGCTGTATTCACACAGGAGGTGTTTGCATACAGTGTTTTTCAGTTAAGTTTTCAGAATTTGTTTCATGTTGAAATTTGCCACAGCATGGTGCATAAGAAAGAGCTTTAAGGGGCTGTCCTGAGGCCTACATATTCCACCCCCAGCTGCACCTCAAACGCATTGTGCCAGAATAAAAGGTTTGCCTAGTCTTAGCTATTTCTATGTGTAGAAATTACATATTGTCTGGTATATAGAGATGTGATTCAATATATTTTCTCTTAATTCAATATTTTTAGCAGCTCTTTGAGGGTCCTGGGACTATGCCCTTGTTGTTTAGGGTTCTTCTATGTATACTTTGACGAGGGCATGGATTCTAAACTCCTTATCCTGATTAAAATTTTCCCAAGCAACTTGTTGTCTCATTACTTCCCACCAAGAACCTTGCGATCCAACCACATGAAACTTCTCCCCACTCTTTGTGCACACTAGACTTTCACAGTATATCCTGTCCCTCTCTGTGGAGCCCATGCCTTCTTATCCACATGGCAAATTTCTTCCTCTTCTCATGATCTCCACTAAGGTCTCTCACTCCCTTGTCTTCCCAAGGCCAAATTAATTGCCTCTCCCTTGCCTCTCCCACAGCATGCATACATGAAGCCTCTTCTCACTTTGCCATGTAAGTTACTTATATGACTATTTTCTCTAGTGTGTGAGTTCTTTATGGGGGGTGGATAGAGAGGGATGTGTTTCATTCATCTTTGTAACCTTAGCTTCCAGCCCAAACATGAAATGTAATAGAACTCAACAAATATTAAGTGGATGGGTTGAAAGCTAAACCAGAACAAAAGAAGTAAACAGAAGCACTTTGTTATAAAAAAATTTTAGGTTACTCTAACTAAAGGTGGTAGACAGACTAAATAACCTCTTAATTTTAAGCATATTTTGAGTTGCGATGATGTTAATGTGTATGGATTTCCTTTTCTGGAGTGTTTGGAGAATAAGGTAAACTACTCAATTGCAGAAATGTTTTCATGCAGTTCCTGTTAAGACTGCCAAGGCTGCCTAAAGTATTTGCAGATTAGCAATAATACTCTGATGATCAGAAACATAGAAACTTATTAGCAATGGCCATTGGCATGTTGATCCTGGCACCCTACATAGCCATTCACTTAGACCTTTTAAAACAATTTCTCACTATTTTCATTACATTTTGAACTGTAGAAAGATTTTATCTGAGAGAAATCAGTGTATCTTTGTTAGGCATTTTGGCTTACCTTGATATAGATATATTGATGTATATTATCAGTAACAGCAAAGTGCTTCTTGTTGAGAGAAATTGTATTGAAAATCATTTGCACTATATTTATTCACTTTTTATTTGAGTGTTTGATGGGGAAAACAAGTAATTTCTGAGCTTCAATTGTGTACCTAACATTAAACTAAACACATATTAGTGGGAAAAAGGCTTGGGTAAACAAGGAATATAATAAATACAATAAGCTGGGAGGCAGGATAGTGTAGTACAAAGAATGCAGGCATCAGAACTCTGATCTGGCTCTGTATCCTAGCTTCACTCCTCACTAAGTGATCTGAACAAGCCGTGAATCTTTGTAATTGTCTGTTCTCACATTAGAAAAATGGCTCCATGAGGGTAGAGTACATTGCCTGTTTGTCTCAGGTACCATTACGTATCCAGTACCTGTCACCGTGCCTACTTACATCGCTTTTTCCTAAGTGTTATAAAGAAAAAAATATTAAAAGTCCAAAGTAACATTGGGAGAGGTGGTTGTTGTCTGAGTGTAAAGAACTAACAAAGGATTCAAAGGAGTTTTTTAAAGATTCAAATTAATTTTTAAAGATTTAATAGAATTTTCTGTACAATTATGATATAAGGGTAATAGCGATTACGGCAATAATAACAACAGTAATAATAGTGAATCATATTTTACTGTATGCTAGGCAGTGTTATGCATTAAATCATTTAAATCTCTGAAGATTTTATAATAAACACTTTCTTAACACCATTTACTGATGACAAACACAAGCTACAGATACTTAGAGACATTTGCCTAAGAACTCTTGACCAGTAGTAGGTGGTTGGTGCTGGATTCAAACGTAAGAGATGTAATTGCTGTGTCTTTTTCTTACTCTCAACTGTGAGCAGCTTCCCTCTCTTTTTTAGTGGATGCCATAGAATGCAGCAGCAGTGGTGATCTGCCAGTTTCTCCAACTTGGGGCTGATGGTCCCTCCAATGTTGGGTTGAGCTACAGTATGGACCTAGGCATTATGAAGCCATGAGTCTCATCAATATCCTCTGAGATAATATAGTCTAGGTTCTAGCTGGGGTCTGGGCCCAAGGAACACGTATCACATACTGGAAGTAAGATATTATTTAAGTTAAGATCATTACCCATATGGATGAGGTAGTTTTTTGTGGTTTTATGTGAAGTGGGTGTGCCCTTCACCAGCTTTGGTTTCCCTGCTCTGCTATCAGATGTTAGGAATGGAGACAACATTTAAACAAAAATCCCAGCCCTAACTGGTTTTGCTCAGTGGATATAACATCAGCCTGTGGACTGAAGGGTCCCAGGTTCAATTCCAGTCAGGGGCATGTGCCTTGGTTGCTGTTGTGGGCACATCCCCAGTAGGGGGTGTGCAGGAGTCAGCTGATTCATGTTTCTCTCTCATAGATGTTTCTAATTCTCTATCTCTCTCCCTTCCTCTCTGTAAAAAAACAATAAAATATATTTTAAAAAACAAAACAAAAAAACAACAAAACAAAAATCCCAGATCCCTTAGCCAGAGAATTCTCATTCTTCAGTCACACACATTCATTGCTTCCTATATATTTCTAAATTCTCAACTTTCAAATATTGGGTGTTCATCACTAGAAACTTTTCATTTTTAAAGATACATCTTTTCCTAGTGATATAAAGTCTTTTTTAAAATCTGGTAAAACACATGTGAGTGAACAAAGTAATTATGTGAGTGGTCTTGGCAAACTCATATGATGAATATGTTTCTACTTCTAGAATACTGAACAAAGTAGAAAACCACCAGCTTATATAATATCTGTGTAGAAAGAAATTAATTTGGAAGTGACTTCGCTTAAAACCTGCAACATTGGTGTGTAATTTGATAATTTACTTAGAAAATCAATATAACTCCTTGATCTTGAATCCTAAACTATCTAAGATATTTTAATAAATATTAATGAGGTATAATTTCCATGTAAATGCATATATTTACAATTTGGTGCACTTTGACAGACGTGAACACTGGTGAAACCACCACCAAAATATACAGATCATTTTCATCACCCTCAAAAGACTTTTCATGCCCCTCTACAGCTCTCTCCTCTCCACCACTAGGTCTAGACAGCAAGGGACCTACTTGCTATCACAATAATGTTAACTTTTATTTTCTAGAATTTTACACAAGTGGAATTATACTGTATGCACACTTCTGTGCCTGCAGTCTTGCAACTGGAGTAATGATTTTGAATTTGTATGGGCGGGTCTTGTTTTGCTTATTCATTTATCTATTAAAGTACATGTTGGTTTTTTCTAGCTTGCGAATATTATGAGACAAGCAATACCTTCCTATTTGTTCTATAAGGACAATATTACACTAATGTCAAAATGGGAAAATGTCTTATAAGAAAAGAATACTAGAGACTAAATCCCTCAGGAACATAGATGCAAAAATTCTAAACAAAATTTTAGCAAATGGAATTCAGTAATGTATTGAAATTATAGTATATCATGACCAAGTGAGATTTATCCCAGGAGCATGAAGTTGTTTAACTTTCAAAAATGATCACATTAATAAACTAAAAAATTAGTCATCAGAATAGTTGTAAAGAAAACATCAGAGAAAATCCATCATTTATTTCCAATTAAAAAACACACAAAAACATTGTCAACAAAGTAGAAGAAATTAGAAGGGAACTTCCTCAATCTAATAATGAGCATCTATGAAAAACAAACAAACAAAACTATAACTAACATCAGACTTAATTGTGAAAGACTGAATACTTTCCCCTTAAGAACAGGAATATCTTGTTTCAATACTTTTATGCAACATTGTTCTATGCAGCACTTATAGTTAAGAAAAAGAAACAAAGGACAAAGTAAAACTGTTTCTATTTACAGATGACATGGTATGATCTGATAGAAGCTACAGAAAATGCTGCCAGAGTAATTGGTGAGTTCAAGGTTGCAGGATAAAAGGTCAATATACAAACACAATTGTATTTCTACATACTAGGGATGAACAGCCAGAAATTGAAATCAATAGTTCTATTTACAGTAATATAAACATGAAATACTTAGGCGTAAATATGATGAAAGGTGTGAAAAAGCTGCACATTGAAAATTATAAATATTATTGAGGAATATAAAAGATGGCCTAAGTAAATGTAGAGAGATCTTGTTTCTGGGTTGGACATCTCAATATTGATAAGATGTTTAATCTCTCTAAACCGAATGAGAGATTCAACACAATCTCTATAAGTCCCAGTGGAAATCTTTGTTGACATCAACAAACTAATTGTAAAATTTATATGGAAATTCAAAGTTTCCAGAGAGTCAAAACAGCTCTGAAAGAACTTGTGTAAATATGGCATTTGTGTAAAAGTAGACAAATGGGTGAATAAAAAGGAGTTGAGAATCTATAAATAAACCATGCATAAAAGGATAATTGATGTGTTTACAAAGGCATGCAATTCAGTTGAGAAAAGATAGCTATTACAGCAAGAGGTGCTGGAACAACTGAATATACATATGCCAAAAGTGAACTTGGACCCATATTTCATACTGTGTACTAAAATTAACCCAAAGTTGACTATAGACCTAAATGCAAAACCTAAAGTCATAAAAGCTCTAGATGAAATCAGAAGAGAGCATCTTTGTGACCTTCAGTTAGGCACAGATCATTTTAGATGTGACACTAAAAGTATGAACTATAAGGAAAAAAGATAATAATTTGGACAAAGATACTGTTAAAAGAATGAAAAGGCAGACTACAAGCTGGGGAAAAAATATATGTGCAAACACATATCTAATTAAAATCTTAAATCCAAAATATTCAAAGAACTCAAAACTCAACAATAAGAAACAAAAAAAAAAACAACTCAATTTCAAACATGAACAAAAAGAAGACAGCAACTAAGCACTTGAAAAGATGTAGAACACTGTTAGTCATTAGGGAAATGCAAATTAAAATGATGATTATATACTTCTATCCCTCTATTAGAATGGCTAAATTTTAAATGACTGATTATACCGCGTGTTACCTTAGATATTAGGAGATTGGAATTCTCACACACTGCTGGTGGGGATGTAAAATAATACAATCACTTAGAAAAACATTTCTTTATTCCTCTATTTGACAATTTCTTAAAAATTTAAACATATGCCCTGACCTGTTTGGTTCCCTGGATAGAGCATGGGCCTGTGGACTGAAGGGTCCTGGGGTTGAGAGGGCACATCCCCAGTAGGGGGTGTGCAGGAAGCAGCTGGTCCATGTTTCTCTCTCATCAATGTTTCTGGCTCTCCATCCCTTTCCCTTCCTCTCTGTAAAAATTTAAAAATATATATATTTTTTAAAAGTTTAAAAAAAATGTAAACATGCATCTACTTTGTAATCAACCCATTCCAGTCCAGTAGAAAAGTAACTATATGTCTGTATGAAGACTTATTTACAAATATCCATAGCAGCTGGATAGCAAAAGACTGGAAACAATCCCAATGTCCATCAACAGATGAATGGATAAACTAATACTATTATAACTTTACAGTATAATATTATTCAGCAATAAAAAGGAAATGACTATTAACACATGCAACAGCCTAGATAAACCTCAGAATAAAAGTATCAGACAAAAAACATATACTGTATTATGTAATTATAGAAATTTCTAAAAATTGCAAACTACTCTGTGGTGACAGAAAGCAGGTCTTCGTTGCTTTGAGATGGGGTGTACAGTAGAGTTTGAGGGGCAGGGCTATAAAGGCATATAAGCAAACTTCTGATACGTTCACTCTCTTGATTGTGCTGGTGGATTCATGGATGTATAATATATATGTTGAAATATCAAATTGTGCATTTTAAATATTTGTAGCTAATCATACTTCAGTTATAAATAATAAAGCTGCTTTTTAAATATTCCTTATGTAGTTTCTTAAGAATTTTAGGATTTAAAAAAAAAAATCTTAAGTATAACCCCCATCGTCTGCTGTCTGCTTTCTCTTCAGCTCTTCTCCCTTTGCTGTTTCCCCTTGCTTCCTGTGTTCCCACTATTCTGAGTTTATCTTATTCCTTCCTGAGTTTCTTGTTTTCAGGCCTCACATATTCTTTGCCCACTCTATTTCCTCTCTTTGAGATGTTCTTTCTTCCTCTCTTTGTCCAGTAAATTTTCATTCATTCTTATGATTTCAAGTCACTTATCACTTTCCCAAATATGCCTTCTCTGACTGCCACGTGGCTCTGCTCAAAGCACTCATCCCAATCTGCCTTCTCCATGGTCTGTAGTTTCCCTGAAGCTTGGATTGATCTGTAGTTACCACTATATCCCAAGGTTAGCATAGTGCCTAGCATGTAACAGACACAGGAAATTATTTGTTGGATGATTGAATAAGCAAATAGTGATTGGGAACCAAATTAGGGGAAATGATCCCCCGCCTGAGTTGGGACATGTGCAGGAAGCAACTACTGTATGTGACAGATGTTTCTCTCTATCTCTCCCCCTTCTTTGCATGCTCTCTAAGAATCAATGGGAAAAATATCCTCAGGTGAGGATTATAAGGATTAACTCACTCACTCATTCACTTACTCACTCACGGGACAGGTAGGGAAGAGAAGTAAATATGTTAACACATTGCAGACCAATAGTTTTATTGCTACCTTTACCCAGTGGCCAGATAAATTTCTATTGAACAAGTACAAAAAACATTTTACATAAATGTTAAAGGCATGCTTTAAAATTAAATACCCATTGCATTTTGAAGGTATTTATTACATGTTCTTAAAATCTAATGTCTTTTTTAAGAATTCTTGTGATTGGCTACCAGCTTTAGAACAGAAAACACTGGAATAATTGCGATCCGTCTTACCATCATGAACCCAGCAAAAGGCTTTTCTTTTTTAAAAAATATATTTTATTGATTTTTTACAGAGAGGAAGGGAGAGGGACAGAGAGTCAGAAACATCGGTGAGAGAGAAACATCAATGAGCTGCCTCTTGCACATCCCCTAATGGGGGATGCTGCCTCTTCCGCAACCCAGGTACATGCCGTTGAGGGAATCGAACCTGGGACCCTTCAGTCCCCAGGGCAATGCTCTATCCACTGAGCCAAACCGGTCAGGGCAGCAAAGGCTTTTCTATGGTCAGATGCTAACAACTTGAGGAAACACAATTTAGACCTTCAAATTCACTGTACTTGAGACTGACTGTTCTGATAATGAAAGAACACCAGAATTCTTATAAGAGGAACAACTCACACACATTGTTTTCTCACAATGATCTTACAGTATTTTAAGCAAAAAGGAAATGGAAATCTAGTTAGGCTATATTTATAATTTGGTGTCGTTAAGGACTTTATCTAGCATGCTTCTAGGTAATTAAGAGAAAAGAAGATAATTGTCATAACCTTAATTCTATGGTGTGTATCTGAGATTGTAAGACAGATTTGATGTCCTCACAATTTTAGGTGAGCAGTTGTTTCATTGAGGGCTTATTTCATTTGGTTTAAGTAGGAAGGCTCCTGCTTGCAATATAATAGCATGGAGTTCTTCAGTCACATCATTTAGTTCTTGCAGTTAGAAGAGCCATCTATGATTCAGATGAAAGAAGGGGGATAATGAATTCTATTTGTAGTAGAGAAGCACAGTTATAATATAAAGCCATTTAAATTAGTCATATTTGAACATAGTTTGCTCATGAATTGCTGCTCACAAAGTTGAACTATCTAATCTAATAAAAGAGCAATATGCAAATTGACCCTCACTCCATTATACCCACAAGCCACACCCATAAGTCACGCCCACCAACCAATCTGGAGCACATATGCAAATTAACTCAACTAAGATGGTGGCAGCCATGGAGCTGGAGTTTCCCCTGGCAGTGGAGGAAGCCAGGGTCCTATGGGCCCTGAGCTCTATGCAAGGCTACAAAGTTTCAATTATGGAAGATAAACCCCAGATACCTGCTGGGCTGGGACCCTGGGTTGCCAGGGGCAACCCAAGCTTCTAGTAGGGAATCAAGACAACAAAGTTTCAATTATAGAAGTTAAATAAATCCCAGATGCCTGCTTCAAGCCAGGCATCCCAGTAGTGACCTGAACTCTGAAGGGGCTGTGGGCAGCCTGAAACCGCCATCAGCCCCTCACCCAGGCTGGCTAGGCACGCCAGCAGGTGGACATCCCCCGAGGGGTCCCAGACTGCAAAAGTGCACAGGCCGTGCTGAGGGACGCCCCCCGCCAGACCCCCCGAGTGCACAAATTTTTTGCATCGGGCCTCTAGTGTATACACACACACACACACACACACACACACATATAAAATCAACATATATACATACATATATATATTTGCTTTTGTTTCACAGATGGGCAAACAGTATAAAAATGGAATTAGTGATTTCACAGGAATTTTTCTGTGTTTAGTTGACCTGTATTTAAAATAAGTTCCTTGGCTAATTTTTGGTGTATAATTTATAAATGCATGAGTGAACAAATGAATATTGTTAAGCATTCATTAATTGTATATAACAGAGCATCAAAAAAGTCAACAAAACAAAAAGGCAATCTACAAAATGGAATAAATAGTTATAAATCATATAACAAAAAAGGGTTAATATCCAAAATATCTAAGGAGTTCTTACAACTTAATAGAAAAGCAGTCAACCTGATTAAAAAATGAGTTGAGGATCTGAATAGATATTTTTCTGAAGAAAACATATAGTTTTCCAACAGGTTCATGAAAAAATGCTCAACATCACTAATCATCAGGTAAATGCATCTTAAGACCATTATGGTTGCACTGTTTATAATAGCTAAGTTATGAAAATCTAAGTGTTCCTTAAAAAATAAATGGATAAATACATATATATATATATATATATATATATATATATATATATATGTATTTATCCATTTATATATATATGAGAAAGAAGGGAATCCTGCCATTTTCAACATGTGAAATAAGTCAGACAAAGATAGATAAATGCTGTATTATATCTCTTATATGTGAAATCTGAGACAGCCAAGCTTGTAGAAGCAGAGTAGAAAGGTGTTTGTCAGGGGCTGAGGAGAGGGGGCAAATGGGGACATGTCAAAGGGTAAAACTTTCAGTTGTAAGATAAATAAGTTTTGGGGTTCTGATGTACAGCATAGTGATTAGAGTTAACAATATTGTTTACTTGAAAGTTGCTAGAGAGCAGATCTTAAGTGTTCTCACCACACCCAAAAAAAATGATAATTATGTCGGATGATAGAGGTGTTAGTTAATGCTACAGTGGAAATCATTTTGCAATATAAGTGTATCAAGTCAATATTTTTTACACCTTATACTTATATAATTAATATCTAAATTATCCTATATAATAAAAAAGAAACATTACTCTGTCACTCCGCCACACTGCCACTCTGCTACACCTACCCAACTAAGGAGCAAGTATGCAAATTAATCCAACTAAGATGGCAGCAGCCATGGAGGTAGCAGGAAGGTTGGGTTGCCCCTGGTGATGGAGGAAGCCAAGCTTCCTGCCTGCCCTGGTGGCCCTTGGCTCTGCTCAAGCCTACAAAGTTTTAATTATAGAAGATAAATAAATCCCAGCTACCTGCTCCCAGCCTGAGAAAAACAATAAAAAAAGGAGAGGCTGGGAGCTTGGACTGCCAGGGGGCTTGGCCAGCCTGCAGACCACCATCAGGACCTCACCCAGGGTGGTCAGGCATCCCAGTGGGAACCCCCCACGCTGATCCGGGATGCCCTTCAGGGCAAACCAGCCAGCCCTCATCCATGCACCAGGCCTCTAGCCTATATAATAAAAGGGTAATATGCAAATTGACCCTAATAGCAGAATGACTTGGAATGACTGGTCACTATGACACACACTGACCATGAGGGGGCAGATGCTCAATGCAGGAGCTGCTCCCTGGTGGTCAGTGTGCTCCCACAGGGGGAGCTCTGCTCAGCTAAAAGCCAGGCTAATGGCTGCCAGCACATTGGTGGTGGCAGGAGATTCTCCCGCCCCCTCAACAGCGCTAAGGATGTCTGCTCCCCACTGGCAAGTGGACATCCCCTGAGGGCTCCCGGGCTACCAGAGGGATGTCTGACATCCAGCTTAAGCTCGATCCCCTGGGAAGCGGGCCGAAATCAGCAGGTGGACATCATTCAATGGGTCCCAGACTGCAAGAAGGCACAGCCCAGGCTGAGGAACTCCCCTGTTTTCTCAAGTGCACAAATTTTTATGCACTGGGCTGCTAGTATTTCTATATAAACTAATAGAACTTTTAAAACACAAAAGTATAATAACTGCAATTAAAAACAATATAAGTGTTTTAAGGGACTAAAGATACAATTAGTAAATGGAAGGCTATGTGAAGGAATTATCCATAGTGCAATACAGCAGCTAAAAAGATTAAAGAAAGACATAGTAAATCTGTATGTAATTGCAATTTAAGGGGGGAAAGGATAGAAACATGAGGGGGGAAAATGCAAAGTGATATGCCTTTACACTATTTTCTTAATGATTAAAAACATAAATCCTTAGATGCAGCCATCACAAGAAGACCTAAACAGGATAAAGAAAATGAACTCCAAGTCTAATTACTTTGAAGTGGATTTTTAGAAAACTGAAACAATGAATGAATAAGATTGATCAATGGGAAACACAATTTAACACTTAACAGAGAAATCAACCAGATCAACTCTTCAAAATATTGGGGAAAAATAGTTGGCAACGTAGAATTTATGCCAAGCTAAACTATCATGTAAAAAACAATAAAATAACAAAATAAAATAAAAGCATCTTCTGACAAGTCAGTCTCAGAATCCACCAGCAGGGTTTTGGTGAAGTGTCACTTATAAGATACTGTTTATGAAGAATAAAACTGAATGTTATAAAGATTTTTAATGTAGCTTTAAATTGATAGAAATATAAATAGGCTATTATACATTAAAATTTTAAAAATCTCTAAGCTCTTTGCACCAAAAATTCTTCAACTGTGTTTTTATGGATCTGTGCAAGGATTTATGAACTAGAAAATTTCAAATTTCAAATATTGAAATCAGAAGCAATTTTTACCCACAGCAAGACGGGACTTATGAAATTTGCCATGAAATATCAAATCCTATCTCACTATTAATGCTGGTTTTTTTTGGCAGATATCTGTCTAAAAGCAGGGATAGGTTTTAAAGTTATATTCAAAAACAATCCTACACTATATAGATTTTGAACATAATTTTGTTGAAGTATTATAGGAGACATATCTGTATCCTCTAAAATATTAAAATTACTTATCTCTGCCAATGGAACTGTAATTTCAAATTTCCTTTTATTTATTTATTTATTTTTCTTGCCTGGCATCATTTTAAAATTATTTCTACACTGAACTTTTGCTTTTGTACTTAGAATAAATATTATTAAAATAAATGCTATTTTTGGCTATGAAAAAATATATAGCCCGCAATTTGATAGGTAATTTCACAGATGGTATTTTTGTGAATCCTCATAGGAACCCTGTGACATAGGTATTATCCTATCTAATAAAAGAGTAATATGCAAATTGATCATCACAAGATGGCTTCCCCCATGTGGTGAAAGGTGGCCACCACAAGAAGGCCAGCAAGGGAGGGCAGTTGGGAGGGACCCAGGCCTGCAGGGGAGAACAGTTGTGGGGGACCCAGGCTTGCAGGGGAGGACAGTTGGGGGGCCATCCTGGCAGGGGGAAGATAGTTAGGGGCAATCAGGCTGGCACAGGAGCAGTAAGGCATTGATCAGGCAGGCAGGGGCTTGGTTAGGGGCAATTGGCAGGTGAGAGGTTGGGAGCCAGCAGTCCTGGATTGTGAAAGGGATGTCCGACTGCCCATTTTAGGCCCAATCCATTTGGGACTAAAATGGGCAGTCAGACATCCCTCAAGGAGTCCCAGATTGGAAAGGGTGCAGGTTGTGCTGAGGGA
>PVJC01008498.1:0-48328 GCA_004026665.1 Murina feae
TAGGGAGTGAATTGAGCAGACCAAAACCTCCCCTGAATAAATGCAAGCTTCCCTAGGGTTCTACCCCGTGTGGTCACCCTTCCCGCTATCAGGAGGATGTTAGGTCGCCAAAGGAAGAACACAGCATGAGGCCAGAGTGGGGAGGGATTACACATGTATTCGATCACCCCACACCAGGAGGCTGAGCCTGGCTGGCTCCAGCTCCCAGTGAGTCAGTGGCTCTTAAAGGACTTTTGGCGGGCTTTCTTCTGGGCAGAGACTTCTTTATGCAGACCCGGAGGGGAGAGGATGGATGTGGTCACTGGAGTGAAATGTGGTGTCAGCAAAGGGAATGTCCATAGTGAAATGGCCTGAGAAGCCAATCCCCGGGGAGGGCTATCAACTCTATTGTCAGAGGGGCAAGAAGCGTCATCCCAAAGAGAGGCAGCCCCGGTGGTTTCCCACCGACAGGAAGCACTTTCGGGACCAGGGACACAACGTACAGTTTTGTTGAACTGACATTTTACTTGTGGCGAAATGTTCAAAATGTTTTAAATCAAAAGGCCCCACAAACCAGAACATTTGGATCCAGGTATTGATTCAACCATTTCTCCCCCTGGAGCCCAGAAACAGTGGCAGCAAAAACAGCAAAGGCCATGGTGAGCAGACACCAGGACCGCTGGGTCACACAGGCCGCGTCCCAGCACTCCCAGGAGGATGGCCGTGAGCTGAGCACGCCCAGTGGGGCTAGGAGAACCCAGAAGACCTGTAGACCACGTGGTGAGCATGACCCTGTCACGGGTAACAGGCCCCCATTCCCGGGAAGCTCTGCAACCCGCGGCCCCTGAAACCACAGTTGCTAGAATGCTTGTGGAAGCCCCTTCAGAGCCAGCTCAGATGCCCCTCCCATGTGCAGTGCCCTGTGTCGTCTCTCCTGCGGGTTTATGGTTAGTCTACACCTTCCTTCCATGTTCCATTTCAGAGGACACGGCTTCGGAGCCAACTCTGGGAACAGCTTCCTCTGACCAAAGCTGCAGATTGAGGAGCGTTCCCGGGAGCAAGGGCCCTGGGAACACGTGGGCCATCTCAGAGCAGCTCCCCCATTCTTGATGCAACAGGAAACCTGACACCCAGGTGATGAGATTCACCCACCATGCCTTCGGGGTTCTCCCTGCAGGTCTCAGGAGCCAGGCCGACCTATTAGAGCTGTGCCCTGTACCCTGCCATCCCCACCCAGGCAGACAGAAGTCAGGAAAGCTGTTCCCTCTGTTCAAGTTTGTCCTTTATCCCCTCACACAGAGACCAGAATCCCCAGGATTAAAGGTGACAAGGCCTTTTTTAAAAAAAAAATGGTTTTATTGGTTTTAGAGAGGGAAAGGGAGAGAAACATCCATCAATGACAGAGAACCATCGATCTGCTGCCTCGCTTGTGTGTCCGTTGCTGGGGATCGAGCCCACAAACCAGGCATATGCCCTGACAGAATTGGACCAACAACCTCTGGGTGCACGGGATGTTCAACCCACTGAGCCGCACCGGCCAAGGCACACAGCGCCTCACTGCTATGCCCTTCAGAGCAGTGTCAACAGTACGAGAGGCCAGTTCACCTTCCCTGCATGCCCCAGGGGACACTGCTTAGCGACTGTTGGCCACAGCTGGGTCATGCCCACACCTGAACCAGTCGGGACATAACGCCCAATATGGGCTCCTACACTCAGGACTCTGTTCTACACAGAGCAGGGAGCACTCTGGGTGGCAGTCCCACCATGGGGACTGCCAAACGGCAGAGGTCTGGGCAGGTCAGCGTGCAGCACAGCTCCCAAAAGCTTCCCACACACCCGACCCCTCCCAGCGGGGTATTGGGCTGTGCCTGGTTCACCCCTCAAACAGCTCCTCTCCTCAATCTCCTCCCTGGAGAGACACCTTCCACGTTGAGCAAGATGCCAGCTGTGGCGAAAGGCCTTCCCACATCCCGGCTGCCTACAACCTCGCTCCCGTGTGGACTTTCTTGTGCTGAAGGAGCGTGGAACTGTGCTTGAAGGCTTTCCCGCATTCCGCACACTCATAGGCCCGCTGCTCCGTGTGGAACTGCTGGTGCCGGTTGCGGTAGGACCTGGTGGTGAAGGTCTTCCCGCACAGGCTGCACTCATAGGGCCGTTCACCGGTGTGGACTTTCCAATGCTGGTACAGGCCGGAGCGAGTCACGTATGCTTTCCCACACTGCTTGCACGGGTAAGGCTTCTCTCCAGTGTGAACTCTTTGGTGGAGGATGAAGCTCTGGCTGTATTTAAAGAACTTCCCACATTCCTGGCACTTGTAGGGCCTGTCTCCGATGTGAACTTTCCGGTGCCGGATGAGGGTAGACAGAACACTGAAGGCTCTGCCACACTCACTGCAGGCATAGGGCCTCTCTCCAGTGTGGATCCTCCGATGTAGCATGAGGGCATCTTTGCGGTTGAAGGTTCTCCCGCACTCAGCGCACTCGAAAGGTCTGATGCCCGTGTGCACCTTCTGGTGCTTCCTCAGTTTCGATGGGTAGCTGAAGGCCTTCCCACACTCGTGACACACGTGGGGCGTTCCTCCCGTGTGGCTCTTCCTGTGACTAACCAGGGCCACGTTCTCCTTGGGGGCATCTCCACCTTTGGGGCAACTGAAGGGTCTCTCCTCACAGTGAGTTACCAGGTGGTCGAGGAGCGCGAAGGCCTTCGGGAAGGCTTTCCCGCAGCTGCTGCACCTGACTCCCTGCTGCTGGCGACGGGAGCTGGGTGGCAAGGGCTCCCGGAGCCCCGTGCTCCCGCGTGACCTCTCCTCACCATGGGTGGCCTGGTGCTGGGGGTGGCCTGGCAGGACAGGGACATCCTCCTCAGGCTCCCCACATCGAGGGTGCTTCTCTGACAGGTGGATTCTGCAGCTCTTCACCTGCTGAGGGGCCTCCACGTCGTCCAGTCTCCGGGGACACCCTGAAACAGCAAGGTCAGGTGCCAACAGCTGGATGAGATGGAAGAGACTCCTCTACCCCCGTGTGCGTGCAACACACCCAGACAGGAGCCCACAGACAGCCAGGAGGCGGCTGGAGACTGTCTGGGGGAGAAAGGACTGCGCAGCACAGCAGGGCTCTGCCAAGTCGCAGCACCGGGCAGACCTGGACGGGGCGAGGAACATTGTGGGGGAGAGCTGGGCCTCCGCATCACAACCCTGCAGCAGGCTTCCGGCAGGGCCCAGCGGCTGGTGACAGTGAGCACTGGGAGGAGGCTGCGTCTACGCCGAGGAAAAGATGACTGAGCACAGAGAAGGGGCAGTGACAGGACACAGGCAGAGAGGTGGGTCATCGGGGCCTAACCAGACGGGGATGGGAAAGGAAGGTGGGAAATGCCAGTGCACACAGACCTCACCACCAGCACGCTGCAGTCCACCCGAGAACGAGGCACCTCCAGCCCCACCCACTGAGACCAGGACCCCTCCCGGCTCCTGCTCTGCTGACCAGAGTCAGGCCCACCGTGCTGGCTACCCAGGGCTCCGCATCACCCTCCAGTTGGGCCACCACAAGGGACCCCAAGAGCACAAACCCTAGAAGGAGACAATGTAAGAGGCCCCCCCAAGTGACTCGGCTGGCCACACACCACAGGAAGCTCGTGTCACCATGGCAACCAGAAGGAACCCGAGTAGGAACCTCCCCTGTACATTCATTGAGGCCCAGCCAATGTGGCTCAGTGGTTGAGCATGAACCAAGAGGTCACGGTTCGACTCCCAGTTAGGGCACATGCCCAGGTCACAGGCTCGGTCCCCAGCGTGGGCCGTGCAGGAGGCAGCCAGTGGATGATTCTCTCTCATCATTGATGTTTCTCTCTCTCTCCCTCTCCCTCCCTCTCTGAAAACAATAACAATGTGTTTTTGTGGTTTTTTTAAATATATTTTATTGATTTTTTACAGAGAGGAAGGGAGAGGGACAGAGTGGTAGAAACACTGATGTGAGAAACATCGATCAGCTGCCTCCTGCACACTCCCCACTGGGGATGTGCCCGCAACCAAGGTACATGCCCTTGACTGGAATCGAACCTGGGACCCTTGAGTCCACAGGCCGACGCTCTATCCACTGAGCCAAACCAGTCAGGGCAACAATGTGTTTTTAAAGAAACTACGGAACAGCTAATTGAACGCAAAGACTTGTCACGTCCACGGATTGAAAGACATGAAGATGGCAATACCCCCAAACTGACCTACTGATTCACATTCCTGGCTCAAGCCTGGCCCAGGGAGGGCCCTAGAGAATTTCTTTAGTTCGAAGAATGCATAACCCGGCGCGCAGAGAGGCCATGGCTTCCGCGGGGGCACGGAGAGCGGCCAAGAGAGGCGGAGACCAGCACAAGCTTAATGCCCAGGCCCTGTACTGGGCACCAACCCCGGAAGCCTGGGGAGGAAGCAGCCACCGTCAGGGCTTCAGGATGAACAGGAACCCCCGTGGGGAACAGCCAGAGGCAGCCAGTTTGCCGGCGGGGCCTGAGGGCCTTACCCAGCCAGACGGTGAGCGCGAAGTTCTCCAACATCACCTCCCGGTACAGGCTCCTCTGCGTGGGGGTAAGGAGCACCCACTCCTCCCGGGAGAAGTACACAGCCACGTCCTCGAAGTTGACCAGGCCCTGCCAGGATGGAGTCCATCAGCCTCGGGGGCAGCAGCGGCCAGAAAAGCCAACCCGAATGCAGACCAGGACTTCCCAGCCTGTTGTTGGCCGTGCCCCACCTAACCTCCTCCAGAAACCTGATGCCCTCACCCCCCAGCCGGGACATATAATTCTTATTATTCAAAAAATGAACAGTTGCCTGACTGGTTTGGCTCAGTGGATAGAGCATCGGGCCGGCAGACTGAAGGGTCCCAGGTTCAATTCCGGTCAAGGGCCTGTACTGTTAGGGCGGTGCAAGACTGCAGACCAGCCAATAGGGATGCAGAGGAAATGCCCTGCCCCAGGACCTTCCCTCGACCAATGAACGGGGCCACACACGTTACCCCACCCACTTCTTCCAGCTCTATAAATCTGCTGTTTCCCTGGAAACGGAACTCCCTCCCCCCCACCAGCGTGGGAAGTCGAGTTAACTCCAGTAATAAAGGCCCTCATGTTTTTGCAGCGGTTTCGGGGCTCACTCGTGGTCTTTGGGGATCACGACATCGGGGCATTGCATTGGATATGCAGGCACAACAGTACCATGGTTGGGGGCACATCCCCAGTAGATGTGCAGGAGGCAGCTGATAGATGTTTCTTTCTCATGGATGTTTCTAACTCTCTATCCCTCTCCCTTCCTCTCTGTAAAAATCAATGAAATATATATATTTTAAAACGCAAAGAATTCACTGTTAACTCATTCTCGAGTTGCCTCCTTAAAAATCAAGCCCTGTAGGGCGTGTGCCCACGATGGGAACCCCTGATAGCACATCCAGGCCCTGGACCTGAGGCTCCTGCCCCGTCTCCCTACCTCCCCACCCTGCACCCAGCCCACAGCACAGGCTGCTGACCAGGCAGATGCCACCCACGAACCCGGCCAGGAGCACCAGCCGCACCCCATCTCCTGCCACCCAGGCCCCCCGGGTCCCAGGGGTCACCCCTTAGAGCTCGTCCTTCTCCCTCCAGCACCAGGACCTGGGGTAGGGCCCCCCACCCCCACCCCGCGACCCTGGCGCCCACCAGGCCCCCAGCCCAGCACCGCTCACCAGTCCGCCCCCCGCTCCACGGCCCGACACCCCGAGAGCGACCACCCTCCCGCCGCCCGCATCCCCGAGCCCGCCCCCGCCCCTCCTAGCCTGGCTCGGTCCTGGGCTCATCAGAACCGGAGCCCCTTCCGCTCACCTGCGTCCCATCCGCCATCGGAACCTGTGCGCGCAGCCACCTCCGGCCGCCGGGGCCGCCGCGAAGCTCGTCATCCGCGGGGTACGTGGTGCCGAGGGCTGGGAGCCGTCTGCGGAGGCGCGGGGGACGCGAGCCTGGGGAAGACGCGGCCACTCGGGGCCACGGCGCTGCGAAGGCGCTGCCGGGCCCCTCCCTTCTCCCGCGCCGCCCGCGGGGCTCGAGGGCAGCCGCCTGCCCGCGACACAGTCCCCGGAGCCTCGCACCGACACGCCACCGGAAGCCAACCAAGCGCCGCCAGGCAGCGCCGGAAGTCCCGCCCCCGCCGTGCTGCGGACGCTTCACGCTTGCACTTCATTTCCCAGCGCCCCCCGCGGGGGCCTCTTACTCGTTGCCACGGCGACAGGGGAGCACGCTCCCAGCCTGGGCTGGACGCGCCGGAACTGCGCTTCCCATAGTGCCTCGCGGCGCGTCCGTGGCGTGGCAACCGAGAACGGCGGGGATCCGGGCGTCTAGCCGCGAGCCGCGCTCGAAGCTTCGCTCCGCTGATTCGGACGCACTCGGGGCTGAGGAACAGGTTGCTGCGCGGCCGCCGGCGTCCGGGACCCGGGAGCGGGGAGGGCGAGAGGGCGGGGCGGTCCCACCGCGACCCGGTCCCACCGCGACCCGTACGCTCGAGGCCTGGGGGTTAGCGAGGAGGGAACTCGCGCGGGGAGAACGCGGCTGCGGGTCGGAGGGGGGCGGGGGAAGGTGGGGAAACCCGTGGCCATTCGGACCTGGGCGTGGAGTTGAGGGGATCTGGGGGTTTTCTTTTTCATTTTTTAAAAATATATATACTTTTTATTGATTTCAGAGACGAAGGGAGAGGGAGAAAGAGAAACATCCCCGATGAGAGAGAATCAGGGATCGGCTGCCTCCGCACGCCCCCTTTCGGGGGTCCAACCCGAGCGGAAACCGTGAGCTCTGGGTTCAGAGGTCCAAGTTCAACCACGGACCTACTCCTGCTGGTGTTTATTTATTTATTTAAAATATTATTTTTATTGATTTTAGAGAAGGAAGAGGGAGAGAGCGATGGAAACATCCATGATGTGAGAGAATCACTGACCCGCTGCCTCCTGCACGCCCCCTATTGGGGATGGAGCCTGCAACCCAGGCACGTGCCCTTGACCGGAACCGAACCCGGGACCCTTCAGTCTGCAGGCCAACCAACGCTCAGTCCACTGAGCCTAAACCAGCTAGAACTCGTCTTAATATTTTTATTTTATAATTTTTAGAAAGACAAACACACGCATCGGGTTGTTCCATCTTCACACGCATTCACTGGCTGATGCTTTTCTGTGCCCTGACCAGGGATCGAACCCACAACCTCGGCGTATTGGGAAGACGCTCCAACCAAAGGCGCTGCTCGGCCAGGGTGAGTGGAGGTGCTTTGTAGGGTGCTCCCCAGTCCAAGCCCTGCCCAGCCTGCCAGCCTCAGTTTCCCCATCCGTCAACCCTGACACTAACAGTCCCTCTGAGGAGAAAGGGGACAGAGCTGGGGGGTCCCAGGAGCCTGGTGGGAAGGCCAAGTAGCCAAGAGGATGGCTCTCTGCTGAGTCCTCTGGGCATCACTCGCCTGGTGAGGTTCCCTCCTCGGGCCTGGGTGCCCCCCCGCCACCCGTGCACCCTGGGTACACAGCAGGTGCTCAGTAAATACCTGTGGGTCAAAGAGTCCCCCTTCCTCTGTCTCGCCCTTTCGCAGAGGCTGAGCCCTTCCCAGGTCTAGCCGCCCCTCGGGCTTTCCCTCGGGTTCTCGGCTTCCGTACACCCCTCCCCCCTCTTATCTTTCTCCCAAGAGCCCAAGAGACGCCAGCCTCCTTGCTGGGCCTGTGCCTGGCGGCTGGTTCCCCTTAACCCGCCTCTCGGGCGTCCCTGGCCCTCTTGGCCACCTGTTCCAGGGCAGAGAAGACTCGGGTTCCCCGACGGCCTCTAGCTGTCAGAAGGCAGACATGGCATCGTCGTCTTCCCAGCGCAAGAGGGCGAGTCCCAAGCCGGAGCTGACCAAGGAGCAGATACAGGAGATCCGGCAAGCGTTCGACCTCTTCGACACGGATGCAACTGGGACCATTGATGTCAAGGAGCTGAAGGTGGCGATGAGAGCCCTGGGCTTTGAACCCAAGAAAGAAGAGATTAAGAAAATGATCTGTGACATCGACAAGGAAGGCACAGGGAAGATGAACTTCAACGACTTCCTGATGGTGATGACGCAAAAAATGTGCGAGAAAGACACCAAAGAAGAAATCCTGAAGGCGTTCAAGCTCTTCGACGACGACGAGACCGGGACCATATCCTTCAGCAACCTCAAGCGCGTGGCCAAGGAGCTGGGCGAGAACCTCACCGACGAGGAGCTGCAGGAGATGATCGACGAGGCCGACCGGGACGGGGACGGGGAGGTGAGCGAGCAGGAGTTCCTGCGCATCATGAAGAAGACCAGCCTCTACTGAGCGTCCGCGCTGCTGCCGCAAGCGCGGTCTTGGTGGTTCTGACGACACAAATGTGTTTCCCCACTTGTCTCCCCGAATAACGTCAGTAACAGCCTCACGTCCATTTTCAACTTCGGCGACTGTTCTCTGACAGAAACGTTCTTTGTGAGGTGACCTGCTGCTTCCGTTAATTCTCCGGAACAGCACGAGAGCGCCCACCTGCCGTTCTACCTTGCATTGCTTCGCTCTTGTCGTGCAGCCCACCTTCATGCTGCCACAGAAAGACTTCGCAGGCAAACACACGTTGTAACTTTGTCACCACCAACAGCAGGCATCTCTACGATGGTTCTGGTTTGAATCGACACCTGAGTGCAGCTTTCTCTTTTATTTTAAAAAGTGCAGTGAACTCTCTCACTTGTATTTGGATTTGTTTTTTCTTATTTGTTTTGTCTTAAAATAAAGCCTTAAAAAAAAAAAAGAGTTCCCCTTGCAAGCGGAGTGTTTGCTGCAGCCCATTTTACAGAAAGAGAGAACCAAAGTGACCAAGTCCAGGCCCTGGGGTTGTCCTGCGCTTTGGGGGTTCAGAGGACCTGGGAGGAGGAGCAAACCTGGGACAGGTGGGAGGAGGGTGCCCAGCAAGGGTGGAGTAGGCAGAGGGTGGGCACAGCCCCAAGTGGTCACAAGGGCTGTGAGGTCCCCAGGATCCCGGCCCCAGGCTGGTTTCAGCAGCTCCTTTGTTTCCTGGGCAGTGGGCGGGCGGGCATCGAGGTAGCAATCAGCAGACCGGGATGCCCAGCAGTCCCCAGGCTCTGTCATCAGCCCCATTTTACAGGAGGAGAGACTGAGGCCTCAGGTTCCCAGCTGGGAGGGTGGAGAAGCCCAGCTTCCTGGTAGCTCCCAGGAGGAAGCTGGTTAGCAGAGGGAGGGAGAGGCCAGCCCTGCCCTCGACCCTCAGCCACCACCTCAACTGGCGCAGTTACCCAGGACTCAGTGCCACCTGTCATCTCCCTGAGTGTCCTTGAAGATACAGCTCTAAGGTCTCTTCCTCCAGGCAGCCTTCCTTGAACACACTCAGGCAGAGAGCATTATCTTTTGCTGTTCTGTGACCCACCAAGTAAAGGGTCCCTTTCTGGTCCCCTGGCTGGACCCATCCCTGGCAGGTCTCCTGTCCCCTCACCCCTCACGCCCCAGTGTGGGGTACAGGAGGGAAGGGATGAAGAGGGAGCTGTCTGGGACACTCTAGAAACTAGACAATGCCCCCCCACAGATGTTTAGATCCTGATTCCTGGGGTCTGATACTTGCATGGCAAGATGGGCCTATAGACGTGATTAAGTGAAGGACACTGAGCTGGGGGGAGTATGCTGGCTAATCAGGGTGGGCTCACTTCATCACAATCTTTTTTGTTTTCCTGTTAATACCCATGTGAGGATATTTTTCTGTTGATTTTTAGAGAGAGTGGAAGGGAAAAGGAGAGAGAAACATTGATGTGAGAGACGCATTGATTGGTTGCTTCCTGCACGCACCCTGACTAGGTTCAGGGACCTGCAACCAAGGTACATGCCCTTGACCAGAATCGAACCCAGGACCCTTCAGTCTGTGGGCTATCGCTCTATCCACTTAGCCACACTGGCCAGGGCTATCACAGTGTCTGTAAGTAAGGGAGCAAGGCAGGAGGGTCAGAGAGAGATACCGAGAATACTACACTGCAGCCTGGAAGACAGAGGAAGTGAGGACGGGCATCTTCCCCCAGAGGCCCTAGAAGGAACGGCCTGGAACACCGGGACTTCAATCAGGGGAGACCGATCCTAAGACGTCTGCCTGCAGAACTGTGAGGTCGTGTGTGTTGTTCTCAGGAACCGAGTTGACGGGAGGATGTGGCAGCCGCCAGAGAAAACCTTGCTCCTGCCTGACGGGCCCCTCCCTGCGGGGCTGGGTGCTGAGTGACGGGCACACAGGAATGGCACTGGAACTGGTCCGGGAGGACACTCCCTCGGGTGCTCCCAGTTCCAGGCTTTCCCCCTGGAAGTGGTAGTTCCCATCTATACAAGCTCTGCCAACTGCCAGGTCAGGGTGGCGGAAGCCAGTGGGGTGGGCCCCTGGGCCTGGGTGTCCACAGGTATTCCTGGGCGGCTCCCTGGTCCCCTGTGAGGCTGTCCCTTTCCTGCATGCCAGCTGCTGAGATCCCACAGTGTCAAAAAACCAAACGGAAGCTTTCAGACCCATGGAAGTCACGCTGGGAAACGCTGGGTGCCTAGGGCTGGCGTGGCTCGGGCTGAGCGTCGATCTATGAACCAGGAGGCCACGGTTCCATCCCGGTCAGGACACACGCCTGGGTTGTGGGCTTGATTCCCCAGTATGGGCCATGCAGGAGGCAGCCGATCAATGATTCTCTCTCAACATGGATGTTTCTCTCCCTCTCCCTTCCTCTCTGAAATCAATAAATATATATACAAAAAAGGAAATGCCGGGTGCCCACCTGCAACACGCAGCACCCAACCCTGGGCCTGGGGAGGGGCAGGTGACTCGGGTTGAGCTTGTGCAGAGGGTGGCTCTGCTGTGACTAAGCCAGGAAGGCTTCTGAAAGGAGGCGGGGAACCCTAGGGCTGCCCTCCCTGGAGGTGGCTGTCCACAGGGAGGGCCGAGGCTGCGCCTGGGGGCCCAACAGGGATGCCAGGAAGGGGCACAACTGGCCCCAAGAGACAAATGAATGGCGATGAGGTGATGGGGACTCCAGGGGCCAGGGAGGCCCAGGAACCCCCCCCCCCCAAAATCAGGTGACACCAAACTAGAGGGCAACTGTTGCCTCGTTGAGTCTGGTGACTCAGAAGCCCCAGATTCTGGAACCCGGCTGCCATGGCTCAGTGGTTGAGCACCGACCTGTGAACCAGGAGGTTCATTTCCCAGTCAGGGCACATGGCCAGGTTGCAGGCTCAGTCCCCAGCGTGGGGCCTGCAGGAGGCAGCCGGTCAGCAATTCTCATTGTTGATGTTTCTCTCCCTCTCTGAAGTCAATTAAAATATATATAAAGAAGCCAGGACCCATAGGGGAAGTTGAGGCCTCCCTGGCAACTTGGTACTCAGCACCCAGCTGGATGCATCCATTGGTTGAGTCCTGTATGTGCCCTGCCTGGGAATCGAACCCCCAACCATGGCATATTGGGAGGACTTCTAACCCAGCTACCCTACCCACCAGGCCTGGACCCAGCCAGAGGTGCAGCGCGGCAGCCCAGGACCAGCCCTGACACAGCTGGAGCCACTTGCGCAGCCTGCAGCCATGCACACCCAGGTGGGGTGTTTCCATCAGATGCAGCAGCGGACCTGCCCCCCCCCAAACAGCCTCCTGCTCCCCAGGGCTCTGAGTTTGGGGGTGCACTCCGTGGGACCCATGTGAGGACCAGGGTTGGGGTGCCACTGGCAGGCCCCCCGGCAAGGGGGTCCCACGGGGATGAGGACCAGGGATCCCACTTAGGGCGCCTCCCAGCAGCGTCTTTTATTTTAATCCTCTCCCGAGGAGACTTTTCCATTGGTTTTTAGAGAGAGTAGAAGGAAGAGGGAAAGAGAAAAAGATGGATTGGTTGTCTCCTGCACACACCCCGAGGGCACCCCACAGGGCACAGGCCGGGAGGAGCCTGCACACAGGTGCGTGCCCTTGACGGCTTGGTCCGCGGCTTGGTCCGCAGCTTGGTCTGCAGGCCGAGGCTCCATCCGCTGAGCCAGGCCGCCAGGGCCCAGCCGGGTCTTTGTAAAGATGGGGTCAGGGCGCCCTCAGCTGGGTGCCCGCAGGGGTCGGGGTCAGGGGTTGCTTCCTGGGGGGTCCGTGTCCGGTGGCAGTGACCCCGCCAGGCCTCCCCCTCAGGGAAGGGGCAGGAGCGAGGGGCTGGCGAGGCCCCCGCGAGGACGCGCTTACTGCGCCCCCCGCACCCGCCTCCTGCCCCGAACCCAGCCGGGGCCGCCCTCGCCTTCCCACGCGCGGTCCGAGGGCCTGTCCAGCTCCCCCTCTGCGTCCGCGGCGTCCTCGGGGTCCCCGGGGGCCTCCGGCGCGTCCTCCGCAGCCCCCGGCAGCGTGGCGTCCAGGTCACGGCCAGTGGGGCCCGGCGTCCAGGCGGGGGTCCAGGGCGCCCCGGGCTCGGGCCGCGGCGGGAACCAGGAGAAGCCGGGCGCCGGGGCGAGCGCCACGAGCTGCGGCCGCGCGGGGCCCGAGGAGGCGGCGTGCGGGATGAGGAAGAAGATGTAGACGCCGGAGACCACCAGGCCCGCGGCCACCAGCGCGGCGAGCGCCACGGCCGCGTTGAAGGCCCAGGTGGGGCTGTCCAGGGTCAGGCGGCGCGACAGCGGGCGGCCGAGGCGCAGCGGCGGCGGGGGCGGCGGGCGCGCGGCGCGGGTCTTGCGGGGCCCGGGCGCGGACGGCGGGCGCAGGTAGAGCAGCCCGCGGCGCCGGTCGAAGCGCACGGAGCCCTGGCGCGCGGGCGGGGCGCGGGCCTCGCGGGGCAGCAGGCCGACCTGCGTGGGCAGCGCGGGCAGCCCCCCGCGCGGGGCCAGGCGCGTGGGCGCGCGGCACACCGGGCAGGCCACCGCCTCGCCGCCGCCCGCCGTGGCCAGCGACAGGCGCGCCAGGCACTCGAGGCAGAAGACGTGGCCGCAGTCCAGGCGCTTGGGCAGCTTGAAGGCGCCGTCGAAGGGCGACACGCAGATGAGGCACTCGACGGGGGACGCGGGCGGCAGGATGGGGCCCGCGCCTGGGCTGCCGTCCCCGTCCTCCTCGTCCTCGGTCTCGCCCTGGTCCGGGGATCGGGGCGCGGAGAGCGCGCCTGGGGAGCTGGGGCTGGAGCCCTGCGGGACCCGCGGGCGGCGCAGCCAGGGCGGCCTGGGGCAGGGCATCCGGACCGGGCCTGCGGGGAAGGCGATGGGAGGATGGCGGCTCTGGACGCCGCAGGGGCCCCTCCCCTCAGATGGGAAGCCTCTGGAAAGGGTTGGGGTCCTGGGACGAACCCAGGGCTCAGGGCGGATTATGAGCCAGATTTGGAGGCTTAGTGGCTGTCAGGCGTGGGGAGGGCGGGTTCCCAGAGCTGGACCCGGAGACCCCGGGAGCACAGGGACCCAGGCCACCAAGGAACAGCAGGGATGAAGCCCACAACAGGCGCAAGGGCCCCACCGAGACCCCAAGGTGCCCTCCTACCTGCTGGAGCCTCCTCTCTGGCTGGCAAGTCAGTTTTGACCCCAATCCCTGTCCTGGTGGCCAAGGGACACCAAGCGCCCTGCCCTGTGGGAGGGGCCCCGAGGTGGAGCCACGCCCTCGGGGCTCCTGCCTGACTTGTTGGACCGCTCGTCACGCCCACCAGCCGGATGTCTGGGGGCGGTGGGCAGGTGACAGCTCAGGTTCAGAACCTGACCGCCCTGGGCCCTCACGTGAGGGATGCCCCCCTCCACCAAGCTGCCCTCAACACCTGGTCAACTCCCCACCAGGAGGCATCCGTGCAGGGGAAGCGGGAGGCAGTGTCCCCTGCAGGCTACCTGGCCTGGGCTGCAGCCAGACCACACGATGGGGACAACCAGCCAGAGGGGGACCGGAGAGCACAGGTGGGAGGTGCGGGCACACCCTCAGGCGACTGCACAGGGTTGGCCCCACCAAGCGGCAGAGGAGCTGGAAGTGGTCCCGGCCCAGGTCACAGCGGCACCCACCAAGCCCTCCCAGGGCAGGGCCACCTCCATGAGGACAACCCCACCCCTACTTCCAACCATCGGAACACTCCAGGTGGCCGGCCTGCACCCCGGGGCTGCCATGGTTCTGAGTCAGTGCTTCCCTGGGGAATCCCAGCCCCAAGACGTATGCAAAGAATACATGATCAGCTCCTCAGGACCCGGGGACCCCAAGGACAGACAGCAGCACAAGAACGGACAGACAGCAGCACAGGCAGGCAGTGCTGCCCGAAGGCAGACGGTTTATTAGAGCCGCAGTCGGGGATCAGCGGTTGGACTTGGCCACGCGCTCCAGCTCGTCTTTCTTCTTGATGGCATAGGAGTTGGAGGAGCCCTGTGGGGAGGCACAGGGTTAGCTCCAGATGGTGCAGGACCCCCTCCCACCCCCCCATCATGTCCTCACCCACCTTGGCTGCGTTGATGAGCTCATCTGCCAGGCACTCGGCAATGGTCTTGATGTTCCGAAAGGCAGCCTCTCGGGCACCCGTGCACAGCAGCCAGATGGCCTGGGGAGCACAGGGGTCAGCTAAGCCTGGGGCAGAGGACACCCCACACCAGGCAGGGCCGGTCCATGGGCCCCCAAGGAATGCCGGTGGCCACGGTGACCACACTGCCGCTCAGGTGGCATGCTGCCAGGTCTCGGGTCAGAATGAAGGCCACAAAGTGTAGACACAAAGAGTCCCCGATTCCTGGAGACTAGAGACCTGCCATGATAGGGTGTGCTCATGGCCTGGACCCCGGATTGAAGACGAGGAGCTACAGAGCTGAGGACGGCAGCATCAACAGGACAGAGGGAGCCTCAGACTGGGAGACAGAAGGAATAGAACATCCGTGTTCTCTGAGAATGTCATCACCGGACCCTCCAATGGTCCAAGAAACACACAGTGACAACACACACACCAGAATCAAACGGCACCTCAGCCCAATGCCGCCCCGAAGGCCCAGAGCTGGGATTTGCCCTGCACGGGTAGGAATCCAGGAAGGCTTCCTGGAGGAAGTGACACTCCAAGTAAAGCATGCGACTGGGCGAACCTTCCCACTGGCCAGCCTCTGCCCCAGGCAGGACTCCACTGAGGCCCAACTGCTGTGCCTGCCCAGCCATGGGGGCCACAAACCCAGGCCCACCTGATTCACACGGCGCAGAGGGGACACGTCCACAGCCTGTCGCCTCACGGTCCCAGCGCGCCCAATTCGGGTCGAGTCCTCCCGGGGGCCACTGTTGATGATGGCGTTCACCAGGACCTGCAGGGGGTTCTGGGAGAGAGGGGAGCTGATGAGCCTGAGGCAGGCCAGGACCCATCCATGGTCACGCCTAAACCCTGAAGGCCCCCAGCACGCACTGTGGGGGGCGGATCTCCCCGGCCGCCTACCTCCCCGGTGAGCAGGTGGATGATCTCGAAGGCGTGCTTGACGATGCGCACGGTCATGAGCTTCTTGCCGTTGTTGCGGCCGTGCATCATCATGGAGTTGGTGAGGCGCTCCACGATGGGGCACTGCGCCTTGCGGAAGCGCTTGGCTGCATAGCGCCCGGCGCTGTGGGGCAGGTACTTGGCATACTTCTCCTTCACCGCGATGTAGTCCTGGGGCAGAGGGAGAGACCGAGTCAGGGGCAGGAGGGACCAGAGGCATCGGCGACCACTCAGGTGGCCCCTCACCTGCCTGGCTGTGAGCCCGCCTGTGCAGTGGGAGGGGGTGGAGGACTGGAGAGGACGCACCACACTCCCCTGCTTTGCTCTGAACGTGAACCTCAAACTGCCTATGAGGTTCTGAGTGAGACACTGTCAGAGTTTGGGGCTGTCCTGTGTGCTGAGGGACGTCCAGCAGGAACCCTCTAACTTCTGGAGCTGTGCTGATTTTTAAAAATACGTTTTTATTAATTTCAGCGAGAGGAAGGGAAAGGGAGACTAAGAAACATCGATGTGACCGATAGAAACACTGATCGGCTGCCTCCTGTGTGCTCCCCACACGGGATTGAGCCCAAAACTCGGGCATGTGCCCTGAGCAGGAAGCAAACTGGTGCATGGACGAACGCTCAACCAACTGGGCCACACCAGCCAAGGCTCAAAATGTGGTTTTCTTGTTTTTTAATGGATTGATTTTAGAGAGAAGGGAGGGAGAGAAACACTGATTTGCGGTTCCACTTACCCATGCAGTCACCGGTTCATTCTTGTCTGTGCCCTGACTGGGGATCAAACCCACAGCCTTGGCATATGATGCTCTAACCAACTGAGCTACCTGGGCAGGGCCAAACCGCAGTTTTAAGAATCACACAGAATCCTCCCTGTACACACATTTCCCAAGAAAATGACTAGAAAACACTAAAATGTTGGGGAGGGGTTGGGACCAGGAACTTTTCTGTGGCCACAGGTCCCTCAATAGTCCTATGAAACATGCCCAAGGCCTCTGTGACTCACACATGAGGACACATCCAACAATGCTTTCCTAACGATACGAGCAGGGCTGGAATCTCAGCCTGTTAGAGCATCATCCTGATACACCGAGGCTGAGGGTCCCATCTCTGTTCAGGCCTCACACAGGAACCAACCAATGAATGAACGAACAGCCGGCAGCATGGCTCAGTGGCTGAGCATCAGTCAATGAACCAGGAGGCATCGGATCAATGATTCTCTATCATCGATGTTTCTCTCTCTCTCCCCCTTCCTCTCTGAAATCAATAAAATGATTTAAAAAAATTGGCACAATTGATGTTTCTCCCCTCTAAAGCCAATAAAGTTTTAAAACATAAAAAAAATAAAAACACAAGCAGTAACAGGGAAAGGACAGGGGATGCTGACACTGGCATGAGGCTGACGTCAGCTCGGAGGGAACCACCTGCGGACACAGCTGTCTCCTGGAGGGTCCGGTTCATGTGCCCCGGCCCAGGGTAGAACCCTGGGCCCACAGTGACACCTGCTTCCCCGTGAGGGCGCCAGGGAAAGTGAAAACAGTTTTCACATTTTCCACGGGTTGTACACACACACACAAAGTCTAGAAGCAAACACATATGACAGAGACCCAGAGACCCAGAGACTGAAACACTGTGTTGTCCTTTAAGTTTGCAGACCTGCACAGTAGCCCACGAAGGAAAACAATCCACAAGACATTCAGAGTGAAAAAACGGGGCTGAGTTCTCCCTTAGGCAGTGCCTGGGCCCCACAACACATGCCGAGGCAACAAAAATGCTTCTTTTAAAACCAGAAGGAGAAGTAATGAACACAATCCCACCTGCACAAATGCAGTCACAGAGTAATCGGGTTATTTTCTGAAGAGACCACAAGAGCGATGCTGAGGCCACGGGCACTACGTATGGGGATGAGGTACCACGGGAGGCCTCCCGCCTTCCAATCTCAAAACCCAGAACATTGCAGCAAACAGACGGTCAGGCGGGAGGGCAGAAACGTGAGGACAAAGGGAAAGGATCCGAGGAACGGAATCATGCTGGCCCATCTGCTCAGGGTCCTGGGTTTCGTTCCAGGTTAAAGGTTCGTACCTCAGTTGCAGGTTCGCCGGCCCCTGCTGGGGCATGTGTGGGAAGCAGCCAATCAATGTATCTCCCAAACTTAGATGTTTTTCTCTCTCTCCCCCTTCCGCTCTCTCTAGAAATCAATGGAGAAAATATGCTGGGTGAGGATTTTTAAAAAATAAACAAGAGCCCTGACAGGTGTGGCTCAGTGGATAAAGCTTCGGCCTGAGAACTGAAGGGTCCCGGGTTCGATTCCGGTCAAGGGCATGTGCCTTGGTTGCGGGCACATCCCCAGTGGGGGGTGTGCAGGAGGCAGCTGATCGATGGTTCTCTCTCATCAATGTTTCTAACTCTCTCTCTATCCTGTCCTCTCTGTAAAAAATCAATAAAATATATTTAAAAATAAAATATAAATAAAAGTGAAGGGATTCAAGAAGGGCGCCACGATCATTCAACAGGGGACACACCCTTTAACAAAGTTTGCTTGGAGACATGCGTGTATTGTATAAAAGATTTAAAATACAAACATCCTATGGCCTAAGTTTGTTAAGTAAAATGGGCAGAACTGACAAACAAAACCAGATGGTGCTGCACACGCAAAAGAGTGATGTCGGACCCTTGCACTTCAGAATGGTTGCAATTTAAAATGGCGAATTCTGGGTTAAGTGTATTTTACTACAAAAACTGTGGTGCCCTGGCCTGAGGCTAAGCGGGCTGGACTGCCAGCTGGACACCAGAAGGGCTGCGGCTCAGTCCCGAGCAGTGACGTGCACAGCAGGCAAACCATCGGTGCTTCTTTCTCTAAAATCGATAAGCAGCCTGGCTGGTGGGGTTCAGTGGTTGAGCGTTGACCGATGAACCAGGAGGTCAGGGTTCGATTCCAGGTCAGGTCACAGGCCTGGGTTGCAAGCTCCATCCCCAGCACACAGGAGGCAGCTGATTAATGATGATTCTCTCTCATCATTGATGTTTCTCTCTTCCCCTCTGAAATAAAAAGAAAATATATATTTTTAAAAAATGTATTTTTATTGATTTCAGAGAGGAAGAGACTGAAACATCAATGATGAGAATGGATTGACTGCCTCCTGCACGCCCCCTACTGGGGAACCTGCCTGCAATCCAGGCTTGTGCCCTGACCTGGAATTGAACCCAGGACCTTTCAGCCCCGCTAGGCTGATGCTCTATCCACTGAGCCAAATCCGATAAAGCAATAAAAATATATTTTAAGCCCTGACCGGTTTGACTCAGTGGATAGAGCATCGACCTGCAGACTCAAGGGTCCCAGGTTCGACTCCTGGCAAGGGCATGGACCTTGGTTGCGGGCACATCCCCAGTGGGGAGTGTGCAGGAGGCAGCTGATGGATGTTTCTAATTCTGTCCCTCTCCCTTCCTCTCTGTAAAAAACCAGTAACAAATATTAAAAACATACACACATGTATGTATTTCAAAAGACAACAATAAAACCGATAAGCATATCCTCCGGTTTGTATTCAAAAAACAACACAAAACTGTGCAGCCTGTGTTCAGGACACAAGGAAAAACGGACACGGGGCTGCGGTCCAGGCACCTCCCTTCCACCCGTCACTTCAACTTCAGGACCAGCAGGGCAGCTCCAGGTTCCAGGGACCCTCCTGGGAGCCCCCACCCCAGCCCGCTAACCTGCAAGGAAATGTCATTGATCTGCACGTCGTCGGTGCTCCACTTGCCGAAGAGCTTGATGTCCGGCGTCTCCGCCACCGCGGGGGCAGCCGTCTCCCACTCGCTCATCCTGGGGGCAGAACCGCAGAGCCCGGCTCACTGCCCGTGACCTCGGGGCAACCAGGGGCCCGGGCAGCCGGGGCAGCTGCCTCCACTTCCTGAACCCCGGAGGGACCCCTCCAGGGTCCACCGGAAGGCGCGTCCGCCCCCCGGAACCCTCGGGGTCCACTGCGGGGCCGGCGATGCCAAGGCCCCGACCTCGCATCCGCTGCCGTTCAACGCCCAGCCCCGGGATTACGGGGCTCTGCGCCCGGGGAGAGTCAAAGCGTGGACCCCGCTTCCCCATCGGCAGAACCGACGCGTTGTCTGCCGTCCGCGATCCCTGCGCGGAAGCAGGCCAAGCCCACGGTCGCGTCCGGCGCTAACGGGCACGAGGGGCTGTTGCTCAGGAGAAAACCGCGTGCAGGGCGGACGGCGCGTCGTGCATCTCAGAATAACGGGGACTCCCTGTGCCAACGTGGGGTTGCAGGGACCCACCCACACTCCGCGGCCCGGCTGCCAGCAAAGGCCGCCGCTTCCCCGCGCCTCCTCGGGTCCTTCCGCACGTTTTCCGGAAAGAGGGGTGAGGGCTCCCAAGGGAACCCCCGGCCTCGGGGCAGCCTGCGGCTCCCGGGAAACTCTGCGACGCCCACCAGACCCCTGACCCCGCGGCGGCCTCACCTTAGCGTGCAGTCGGGGCGTCTGGGTCGCTCGGCGTAGACCACGCGCTACGCTGACAGAGACAGGAAGAGGCCGCGGGGCGCGGACCTACGCTTTTAACAGTGACGAACACTTCCGGGTCACCGGGCTGCACGTATGAGCCAATCCGGAGCAAGAATGTGAAGGCTTTCTTGGCGAACGCGGGACGCGCAAATTGCGGGCGCATGCGCACATGCAGGAGCGAGCCCACTGGCAAGCCTGGCGGAAGTCTGGCCTCTAGTGCTTGCCCGGCCGCGAGGGATCCTGCGCAAGCGCAGAGGCCTCCCTGAGGCCAGCGCCGCCATGTCTACTGAGGGCAGAAGGCCCGCTACAGTTCGCCGCTGAATTGGGCCGCCGATTTCCCGTCGCACTTGCTGCAGGTTTCGAGCCGGGCCAGCCGGGTCTGCACCGTCTTTCCGTGACGTCCGCTTCGCCGGCACGCACGCGCCACAGGCTCGGGCGGCGACGCGGGGTCCTGTAATGACGACTGCCCTCCGCTGGTCCCGGCTGCCGGGCGCGCGCGCGTGTGTGCACCCCGCGTGGGGCCCACTTCCTCCTCCTCCCGCGCGAGCTCCGGGCTGCTGCGGGCCTGCGTCCCAGGGAGGAGACGTCTTTCAGTTCGGCCTCACCCATCACCCCTTCCGGGGTCCCTCCATCGCTTCTCCCCCGCCTCCCGGCCCCCCGTTACCACGTGCGGCGGAGGCCGGGGAGGGGCGCTGTCCCGTGGGCCCAGGGCTGTGCCCACACGGTTGCCTAGGGAACAGCCCCCACGCTCCGGGGTCCATCCGGAGCCTGAGTGATGCTGAGGTCGCTGGAAGGGTGGTGGGGACCCCGACCTCTTTGCAGCCACACCCAGTGACACCCCCACCCGCACCCCATCCGTTAGGCGCCTCTTAAACCGAGACCCTGGAGCAGAGCTGGGGGGTGGGCTTCTCGGAGGCCGCGACCAGGTGGTGCACACCCACGCCGGCGGGCAGGATGAAGGGGGGGCATCTGGTGGAGCCTGGGGCTCCCCGCCTCCCGGCGCCACCTCAGCATGCAAGGAGGGTCCCCCCACCCGGACCCCAAAGGCCAACATCTGTCCCCAAGGGCACCCCCTTGGGTGCTCATCAGCCGGGGCGCCACCCGCTGGACCCCTGCCCTTCAGGTCCAGGCGGGGCCAAGGCGGGTTGGTGTGTTGGTTCCAGACTCCGGCTGGCCCCGTCGGGACCTGGAGGGACGACCAGCTGGGCACCTGCCCCGCCGGGCCTTTTCGCCTCTGTGTGTGCGGTCGGTCAGGCTGTGGACAGGGCCCTGGGAGCTCCGATTCCATACCTGTCTGCTGGGTGAACAGCCCATTTTATAAATTAGTTACAGGCAGCCGCAGGTTCTCCATCGTCTGCTGGTCACCAGCCAGCCCTGTGCCAAGACCGTGACACGGATGGACTCTGTCCTCACGCCAAGGGTAGAAAGGTGGCAGGATCCCGTCTATGTTATATTTTATTTTATTTTTGTTTGTTTTTTTTTGTTTTGCGTCCAGTGTACAGATGAGGAAATGGGGACTAGAAAGAGGAAGCCAGGTGTTAGGCTAAATTCTTAGCCTTTAGGTCTAAACTTTAGACTCTAAAGGAATCTGAAAATGTTAGCTCCAGAGCCACTAACAAGGATTTAAGAAAAAAACAAACAGCCCTGGCTGGTTTGGCTCAGTGGAAAGTTTGTCCACCTGTGGACTGAAGGGTCCTGGGTTCGATTCCAGTCAAGAGCACATGCCTGGGTTCTGGGCTTCAGCCCCAGGAGTGGGTGTGCAGGAAGCAACCGATCAATGATTCTCTCTCATCGTTGATGTTTCTATCTCTCTTTCCCCTCTCCCTTCCTCTCTGAAATCAATAAAAATATATTAACAAACAAATATATGTTTTTATTGATTTCACAGAGAGGAAAGGAGAAGGAGAAAGAGAAACATCAGTGATATAATCATTGGTCAGCTGCCTCCTGCACACCCTTGACTCCACAACCCAGCCCTGTGCCCTTGACTGGAATCGAATCCAGGACCTTTTAGTCCCCAGACTGATGCTCTATACACTGAGCCAAACCGGGATAGAGCAATAAGACTATATTTTTAAAAAATAACAATAAAATCGATAAGCATATCCTCTGGGGAGTTTTAAAAAAAAACAACATAAGCCCTAACCGGTGTGGCTCAGTGGATAGAGCGTCGGCCTGCGAACTGAAAGGTCCCAGGTTCGACTCTGGTCAAGGGCATGTACTTTGGTTTCGGGCACATCCCCACTAGGAGGTGCACAGGAGGCAGCTGATGGATGTTTTTCTCTCATCGATGTTTCTGACTCTCTATTCCTTTCCCCTCTTCATTGTAAAAAATCAATAAAATATATATATTTTTATTTTTTATTAAATCTTTAATAAAATATATTTTAAAATAAAAAAAACAAAATGATAGCAACCTCTCCCTCTCTGAAATCAATAAAGAAATATATATAAAATAAAGAAAATAAAATGTGTTTAAAAAGAAAGGAAGGAAGGAATGTGTTGTGTCTCAGTGCTGGAGGCCAGAGTCTGCGGTCAGGGTGTTGGCAGGGCGACGTCTTAGGAGAGTCCCAGGCAGAAACCTGTCCTGGCTCCTGGCGGGTCCAGGAGCTCCTGGCTGCTTCGTCCCAATCTGGGCCTCTTCCTCTTCTCCCTACGCCTTCCTCTTATCAGGACATGGTCGTTAGCTGTGGGGCCCACCCAGAAAAATCCCCACGAGCTCATCTCAACATCCTCACCTCCATCTGCAAATGCTCTTTCCCCAAAGAAGGTCCCATCCACAGGTTCTGGGGATTTGGGTGTGGAAGCACCTTTTGGGGGTGCGGGCCTCCTTCAGGGGAACCTGCTCAGTCAGTCGTGGGTGACCCGATGCCCAGGACACCTGTCCACCGAGTCCAAGGCGATTGGCCATCTGGCTGCCCCGGGTGTTTTCTCCCGCCCTGGTGGGTGGGTCCTTGGCCTCTGGATCTCTGGGGATCTGGGGCATCACGCTGGATGCTGGCTGGGGGCTGGGTGTTGTGCAAACCGGACACAAGGCCAGCAGCCATGACCCCAGGTTTCCTGGAAGCCTTGGGGCAGGTACATGGCAGGGGTCCAGGTCCCCACGTCCCTCACGCCCGGAGCACAGAAAGCTGAAGTCCTGAGGGCAGGATCTGAGTCCCAGCTGGGGGTTCCAGGGCGTGCTGGTATCCATGCCCAGGTGCCTCCCAGGGGTGCCGCTGAGAAACATGGGCACCTGCCCTCCTGTTGCTCAGGGGCCTCTGTGTGGGGCCACAGCTCACTCTGGGGGTTCCAGTTGTACAAGAGGAAGAGGGTGTCAGGGTCGCCCATATCCGTGATCATGGCTGACTGGTCCTATTCCCCCGTGTGGGGTCCTTGGGCCCCAGCCTGGTCTTGTCCCAGGATTCTCATGTGGACGGTGGCAGGGAGCCACGGGCAACCTGTGTGTGTGTGGGGGTGCTCCCTGGGCACATAGGTGGAGGTTCGAGTGTGGTGTCCCACCTGCTGAGTCTCGCCCTTGCTGAGTCAAAGCTGCCCGTTTGGAATTCAGTGCCTGCAGCGCCCCAGGGCTGGGACCCCAACACGCTGCATGGGGTTCCAACAAAAAGCTGTCTGCTTGGGCCGCGTGCACTGAGACACGCCTATGGGAGGAAAGTCCGTGCCCGGGACAGAACTCAGAGTTCAAGCGTCTGATGTGAACACCGGTGTGCAGGTCCCTGGGTCAGGTTCACGCTTTCTTCTTCTTCTTCTTTTTTAAATATATTTTATTGATTTTTTACAGAGAGGAAGGGAGAGGGATAGAGAATTAGAAACATCGATGAGAGAGAAGCATCAATAAGCTGCCTCCTGCACAACCCCTGGGGATGTGCAGGAGATGTTCCCGCAACCAAGGTACATGCCCTTGACCGGAATCGAACCCGGGGCCCTTCAGTCCGCAGGCCAATGCTCTATCCCCTGAGCCACACCAGTTAGGGCAGGACCTTGCTTTCTTTACACACACATATATATATATATATATATACATACACACACACATATAATTTCTATTTTTTAATATATATAAATGTTAATGGTGAGAGAGAGCCATTGACTGGCTGCCTCCTGCACGCCGCCCACTGGGGATCGAGCCTGCAGCCCAGGCATGTGCCCTGACCCGGAATGGAACCTGGGCCCCTTCAGTCCGCAGGCGGAAGCTCTATCCAGTGAGCCACACCAGCTGGAGCTTAATTTAGTTCTTTTTTATGCGTATTTATTATTGCTGAAGCTCCTAAAGCCTCAGAGGTTCTCCCTGTCCCCCCTCCCCCCCACCCCTGCACGCATGCGGACACACACACACACACACACACAAAACCTTTGTGAAGGACAAATAGCAGGGAGAGGTCAGTGACCAGCTCCACCACTGCCCCCTCCCTCCCTCAGGCCTTATAACCTCCCTCACCCACTGGAGGGAAGCTCACACCATGTCCACGCTGGCGGCCTTCCTGCTGCTCTGGGGTGAGGTGCCCAGGGCCTGGGTCCTCAGGGCAGGGAGGGCGGGAAGGGGCAGGAATGGGAGCCTCATGGGTCTGTCCCCACAGGTCTCTCCCTGAGCCCAGCGGCCCAAGCGGCCACATGTGAGTCGGGGCCTGGGCTGGGACGGTGGGTGGGAGCTGGTCTAGCGGTGGTGGGAGCGCTTGGGACCTGAAGACGTGGGGTCCGCAGGGACTTGGGGAAGGTGGGCGCACACAGGGGGTCCCCCTGTCCTCCTGCCTGGCTCTGACCTTCGCCCCTACACAGTTTTTGAGACCCGGCCGGACCTGTGGGCAGAGGCCAGCTCACCGCAGGAACCCTGGGCCAACCTGACCCTGGTCTGCCAGGCTCGCCTGGCCTCGAGGGACTTCCAGCTGCTCAAGGATGGGGCGCCCCATGAGCAGGTGCACCTGGACCAGAGCACCATCCAGCAACGCTTCCCACTGGGGGCCGTGAAGGGGAACACGAAGGGCCTGTACCGCTGCCGCTACGCCATGGGCGATGATGGCAGATGGACCTCGATGAGCAACCTGCTGGAGGTGACTGGGGCAGGTGAGTGGGGCTCTCCCTCCCTCCGCACTCTCCTTGTCTGCCCTTCCCCCTGAGCAGCTAGGGGACTTCGGGCAAGACCCATTTCTGAGCCTCAGTTTCCCCGTCTGTAAAATGAGGGTGATTTTTGTACTGACCGCCAGAGGGTTCGTGAGGAATAAATAAACTGAGTTCCCAGAAAGGGGTCAGGGCACACAGTAGGGCCTGTCATACACCTTCCTCCTGTTTTATGTCCCTGTCCATCTGCCTGGCTCCCTCACTTTATTTATCTATTTATTATAATACTAGAGGCCCAGGGCGTGAATTTGTGCAGGGGTGGGGTCTGCCAGCCTCGCCCCAATCAAGGCAGATCAGGGCTGGGCCTGTGGGAGGAGGAGATGGCCGGAGGCTGGCCAGAGGACTGCCCCATTGGGGTTGAGGGGCTGATTGGGGGAGGGGCCGTCCAGAGGGAGGGCTTCGGGCCAATCAGGGTGGTGGGGGCCCATCAGGGTTGGAGGTTAGGGGAAGGGGTTGCTGGGGTGCAGGGTTGACCAGGGGTGGGGCCGGCTGGGGGGAGGGGCTGACAGCCGGTCAGGGTGGTGGGGGCCCATGGGGAGGAGTAGGCCCTGGAGCGGGGAGGGGCTCCAGGTCCAGCCAGGCCATCCTGCCTTAAGTCACGCCAACCATCCACCCTGCCCCACCCGCAGGCACCCTGCCCGCACCAGAGCTCTCCAGCAAGCCCGTGTCCTGGATCACACCGGGCCTGACCACCACCCTGCTGTGCCGAGCGGGGCTGCGGGGGGTGACCTTCCTGCTGAGGTGGCAAGGCGAAGAAGAAGGCCAGTCCCTGGAGTTGGCGGAGAATCCCGAGGGCGTGGAGGCCACCTTCCCCGTCCACCGGGCTGGCAACTACAGCTGCAGCTACCGCACCCACGGGGGAGGCGCCCGATCCCAGCCCAGCGCCACCGTGACCATCGAGGAGATGGGTGAGCCTGGGGGCCACCCGGAGGGCTTCCTGGGGGAGGCGGCTCCTGGAGGCCACAGCTGCCTTTACCCGGACCCTTGACCCTGAACGCCCCTGCCCAGGCCTGGGTCTGGGAAACAGTTGCCCACGCGGTGCCCATGCTGGGCCCACGCGATGCCTTGGGGAGGCCTGGGCTGCCTCAGAGCGGGCAGAGGTCTGGAGGCTTGGAGGCTGGGATTCCTCAGGGAACAGGGTGTGGGGGACCCCAGCGCCCCAGCTGCCTCCCTGCCTTGCAGCCAGGCCGCCGCCACCCAGGCTGAGCATGCGGGGGGAGTCCACCGCCGTCCTGCCCGTGGGTGCGCAGGCCTCGCTGGGCTGCGTGGCGCCCGTGGAGGGTGTGGAGTTCCAGCTGCGCCGCGGGGACCAGAAGCTCGTGGTCCCCAGCTGGAGCACCACCCCGGGCCGCGTGGTCTTCGAGCTGAAATCCCTGAAGCCGGCGGACAGCGGCCTCTACACCTGCCGCTACCAGCTGTCGGGGAAGGGCACGCCCTGGTCCTTGGACAGCGCGCCCCTGGAGCTGCTGCTGAGCGATGGTGAGCTGGGCGCTGCGCCCCGGCGGCGGGAGGACGCCCAGGGAAGTGGGGTACACACAGGAAAGTGGGGGGACACTCAGGGAAACAGGGTGGGGGGGAGGAAGCCCAGGGGAGGGAGGGGCACGCCCTGGGGGAGGTTCCCGGGACTGCGGCCCCACCTGTTTCCCAATGAGCTCAGCAACCTCCAGGCCTCGGGAAGGAGAGTAATTGGGGCCACGTCCATTGGGACCCCCCAGCAGAGCACACGCCAGGTACGACAAAACAGGACTCCCTCCCCTAGTCTGTTCCTTTTTAAAAAAATAATATTCTTTATTGATTTCAGAGAGGAAGGGAGAGAGAGAGAAACACCAATGATGAGAATCACTAGTTGGCTGCCTCCTGCATGCCCCCCCTCCCCGCACTGGGGGGGTGGTAGAAACCCGGGCATGTGCCCTAGGTCAGAATCGAACCGGAGAACCTTCAGTCCGCAGGCCCAGGCCAACACTCCATCCACTAAGACAAACCCGCTAAGGCTTTTTAAAAAATATATATTTTATTGATTTTTTACAGAGAGGAAAGGAGAGGGAAAGAGAGGTAGAAACATCAATGAGAGAGAAACATCGATCAGCTGCCTCCTGCACACTCCCTACTGGGGATGTGCCCGCAACCAAGGTCCATGCCCTTGACCGGAATCGAACCTGGGACCTTTCAGTCCGCAGGACAACGCTCTATCCACTGAGCCACACCGGTTAGGGCTTATTTTTAATATTTTCAATGATTTCAGAGAGGAAGGGAGAGGGAGAGAGAAACATCAATGATGAGAATCACTGATCCGCTGCCTCCTGCACGCCCCCTACTGGGGATGGAGGGGGAATTGCCCCCGTGACCTCCTAGCGCGCACCTCCGGTTAAAGACAAACAGATGAACCAGATGGCGGTAGGAGGGACGGGAGGACTGGCGTCCCGGAGGGGCGGGCGGCTGGCTCCGCGGGCCTGGATCCTGTGCAGCCTCCGTGGCCGCGGCGGTCACCGGGTCCCTCCCGCCTCCCCCCCGCAGAGTCGCTGCCGGCGCCCGAGCTCTCCGCGGAGTCCAAGACCCCGACCCGCGAGCCGGGCGCGCTGGTGAAGCTGCGGTGCCGCGCGCCCCAGGCCGGGCAGCGCTTCGCCCTGTTGAGCGAGGACGCCCGCGGGGAGCGCCGGGTGCGGGGCCTCCAGAGCCCCGAGGGCAAGGAGGCCCAGTTCGAGCTGCGCGACGTGTCGCCCGTGGACTCGTCCAACTACAGCTGCGTCTACGTGGACCCCGCGCGGCTCGTGGGCTCCGCACCCAGCGCGCGCCTGGAGCTGCGCCTGGAAGGTGAGGGCGCCCCACGCGGGGGGGTGGGGGGGTGGAACTGTTCGCCGAGGCTGCTGAAATCCCCGCCGGCTGTGCACGGGCCAGTGCCTCAGTTTCCCCGTGTTGTCTTTTAAAAATACATTTTTTTTGTTTTTATTTAATCTTATTCATTTTATTAGTTATATATACATTAAATATATTTTTATTGATATCAGAAAGGGAGAGATAGAAACATCAATGATGAGAAACATCGATCAGCTGCCTCCTGCACACCTCCCATTGAGGATGTGCCCACAACCCAGATACATGCCCTTGACCGGAATCGAACCCGGGACCCTTTAGTTCTCAGGCCGAAGCTCTATCCACTGAGCCAAACTGGTTAGGGTATTTATATATATATATTTTTAAATCCTCACCTGAGAATATTTTTCCCATTGGTTTTTAAAAAAAATATATTTTATTGATTTTTCACAGAGAGGAAGAGGGAGGAATAGAAAGTTAGAAACATCGATCAGCTGCCTCCTGCACACTCCCCACTGGGGATGTGCCTGCAACCAAGGTCCATGCCCTTGACCGGAATCGAACCTGGGACCCTTGAGTCCGCAGGCCGACGCTCTATCCACTGAGCCAAACCGGTCAGGGCCTTTTTTTTTTTTTTTTTTTTTTAAGAGAGTGGAAGGGTGAGGGAGAGAAGGAAACATCCATGTGAGAGAAACACTTGATTGGATGCACACGCCCTGACCCTGCAGGGCCTGGTGAGGAGAAGCCTACCATTCAGGTGGGTACCCTTGACCAGAACCGAACCTGAGCCCCTTTGGTCCGCAGGTGGCGCTGTACCCACTGGGGATACCAGCTAGAGCTTTATTTTATTTTTTCATATATTTTTATTGATTTCAGAGAGGAAGGGAGGAGAGATAGAAATGTCAATGACGATAACCACTGATTGGCTGCCTCCTGCACGCCCCCTACTGGGGATGGAGCCTGCTACCAGGGCAAGTGCCCTGAGCGGGAATCAACCGAACCTCTTGGTTCCTGGGCGGACACACTCCACTGAGCCGTGGCAGCTGGTGGCGGTGTCTTACTATCAGCCACCTGGGCCGTCCGCAGGGGTGAAGGGTTCACGTGCAGCCCTCGCAGCCCCTGGGTCTGTCTGTCCCTCCGATTTCCTCACCAAGGTCCCCAAGGGGCAGAGGGCTGGGCGCGCAGGTCCCACCTCCTGACCTTTGGCTGGGCCCTGCTCTCTGCTCTGCAGGGAACACCATTTCCACCATCAAGCCTTCCTTCCCTCACCTGGGGCCCTGGGGCCACATGCGGGGACCCCCCTACCCCCCCGCAAAAGCCCCACAACTGGGCCCAGGTCCGGGGGACTCTCAGGGTCCTGAGGACACCATCACTTACAGGGACGATGGGACCAGGTGGGAGGGCGGTTGTGTCTGTTAAGGGCCAGGAAAGAGAAGGGTGTGGAGGGCCAGCCCGCAGGCCTGGGCCTCAGTGCGGGGAGGGGAGGGCTTGGTGCTGCCATTGGAGGTGGGGGGAACTGACCTGCCTGACCCTCGGCCCCACCTAGGACCCCTCCCCAAGCCGCGGCTCCGGGCCCTGTGGAGCGGGAAGGTGAGGCCAGGCCTGGACGCTGCCCTGCGCTGCGAGACCCCTGTGGCCCACGAATCCTTGGAGCTGCTGCGAGCAGGCGAAGTGGTGGCCTCGGCATATGAGGCCTCCAAGGACCTTGTGCTGACCTACGTGGGACCCGAACACGCGGGCAACTACAGCTGCCGCTACCGCTCCCGGTGGCCCCTGGTGTCCGAGCTGAGCGACCCCGTGGAGCTACAGGTTGCAGGTGAAGTCCCCCTGGGTTCTGAGAGCTGGATTCCTCCGCCTCCACACTCTCCTCTGCTCAGCCTGTGCTCTCTGTCCGGCATGCCCTTTCCAGTGCATTGTGGGTTGTGAACCCTTTGGCGGTAGAATGACCCTTTCACAGGGGTCGCCTGCATATCAGATATTTACATTACGATTCATAACAGTAGCAACATTACAGTGATGAAGTAGCAACGAAAATAATTTTATGGTTGGGGGTCACATGAGGAACTGTGTTTAAAGGGCCAGAAGGTTGAGAACCACTGGGTTAGTGTGTTGCTGGGGTTGGTGGGGAAACAGCAGGTGCAAAGGCCCTGGGGCAGTGAGTGGCTCGGTCAGCTGGAGTGCCAGGAGGGAGGCCTGGGCAGGGGTTGGGGGCAGCTGACTCAGCTGCTTCCTTCCTGCGGGGGGCTCCCAGGGCACTTCCCCCTCCTACCATTTCTATCATATTTGTTTAGGACATTGATCCAGCGCAGACCTGGCTGCTGAAGGTCTCCTGGTTCCCTCCGGCTCTGCTCCTCCTGCTGCAGCTGAGGCTGGACTACCCCTGGAGCAGGGAGTGTGTGTGTGTGTGTGTGGGGGGGGGGCGTCCAGAGGGCTCCCCCTCATTCCTCTCAGGAAGTAATAAATGTGAAAAGACTTTAAAGCGTGTCTTTTGCCAGTGGCAGCCCTGCTGCAGGGCTGGGTGCCCAGGGCTGAGGGAGGTGGGCCAGGATCCTGTGATCTGAAGGTGGGCGGGTGCTGGGTGGGGCCTCAGGGTAGAGGAGCCGAGGATTGGCTGCAGGGCCCACCTTTTTCTTTTCTTTTTAAAAATTGTAAGTATGTTTTGATTGATTTTAGAGAGGGAGAGGGAGAAAGAGAGAGAATCATCAATGATGAGAGAAGATCACTGACCAGTTGCCTCCTGCACACCCCACACTGGGGATGGAACCCGCAACCCAGGAATTGCACTGTGACCTCCTAGTTCATAGGTTGATGCTCAACCACTGAGCACACAGGCCAGGCTAGAGCCCATGTTTTACAAGATCTTCTTCCTCCACTCAGGTGCCGCCCTCCTGGCTGCTGGGCCCCAACCAGTGGGTAGGGAGCTTGAGGCTTCAGACACACCAACCCCTCCCACCTGGACCAAACCAGTCTCCACCCAGGGAGGCAGTTCAGAGGCTGCACTTTGTTCTGTCCCCAGGCCGAGCGGCCACCAGGTGGCGGTGCTGAGCTGTGTCCGTGTCAAAGGCCAGGTCTCCCAATGGGGGAGGATGAAGCGGTGGGGGGCATGGGACTCCTCTCTGTTTTGTCCCTGTGATATCAGCACCCTTTGCCTGCTGGACACTCTGAAATCAACGAAGACATTAAGAATAAAGATCCCGCCCTAGCTGGTTCGGTTCAGTGGGTAGAGCGTTGGTATGCAGACCGAAGGGTCCCAGGTTCAAGGGCACATACCTTGGTTACAGGCTCAATGCCCAGCCTCAGGTCTGGGCACATGTGGGAGGCAACCAAGCGACGGGTCTCCCTCTTTTCCTTCCATTCTCTCTAGAAATCAATGGACAAGTATCCCAGGTGAGGATCAAGAACAAAGACGCCTCCCCCTACTCCACCCTCTTCCTGCTCTAGACAGATGTGGGCAGGCACACACCTGGCGACAAAGCTCTGGAGATGCTGAGCGCCACCGGAGGGAGAGTCTGCTCCTTGGGTGACAGAGATGGGCGAGCTGTGCAGAGGGAGGTGGGAACGGACGTGCCAGCCAGAGCCAGGCCCTGGGTTAGTGCTGCACGAGGCCCCCGAGGTTGAGCAGAGTCACTTCCTTGGGCCCCTCTGCAGCTGGACTGCAGGCTCATGTCTGTCTCCTCCACGCCCCACGGCCTGTCCCAGGCCTGAGTGGCCATGTCCCTGGGATCGTGGGTCTTATGTCTCAGTTTCTCCCCATGTCCACCAATTTCCTCTCCACCTGTCCGCCTCAGCGCATTGTGGGTGGGCATCTGAGTCCAGGTGTCTCTGGGACTCTTGTGGAGATACTGACTCAGTATCTTTGTCTCCTCAGGGCTTAGCCTTCCTGTTCTGAACCGCTCTCTTCGGTCTTTTAAAAAAATATGTTTTTATTGATTTCAGAGAGAAAGGTAGAGGGAGATAGAAACACCAATGAGAGGGAATCACTGATTGGCTGCCTCCCATGAGCCTCAAAAGTGGGGATGGAGCTGCAACCCGGGCATGTGCCCTGGCAGGGAATCGAACTGTGATCTCCTGGGACCCAGGGTGACGCTCAGCCACGGAGCCAGGCAGGCCGGGCTGCTAACATTTTATTGAGGCCACTGAGGCCTGGGACCCCGGGGAAATCTGGTTGCTCTTGCCCTGCAGAGCCCATGGTGGTGGGAGACGGCCCAGAACACACACTCTCGAGGACATGCAACAGCCTGGGGAGGCATCAACCCCAGCATGTGCGTTTAGTAGACAGGAGTCGGGGCCTGCTGTGTCCCGTAGGAATACCTGGTGGGGCAGAGAGTAAGACAGGGCTCTGCTCTTGGAAGCTCACGGCATCTTGGGCAACACGTTACGCTCCAAAAGGAGTGAACACCGTGTGGTAGGTTTAGGAGAAGTGAGTTGCAGACGCAGATACAAAGGTCTGCAGGCAGGAAACATGGCTTCCTTAAGAACTGCAAGTCGTTCCTGTGGCCCATGGGGTCGCATCACGAATGCTCACAAATGGCAGGCACAGGGGGCCTAAGCTTTATCCCTGAGGGCAGGGATTTGAACCCATTTCATATCACTGCGCACTCACAGAAAGGTGCCCACATCCGGGTGCACGGGAGGGGGAGTGGTGAGGTTGTTTGGCCCAAAGTGACTCCTATCCTGGCAAACCCGTACCCTAGTCAGGAAGCTCTGCAGTAGAAGGTGACACGTCAGAGAGCTTCCCATCATGGAGAACAAGATCAGATGCAGGGAGTGGAAGGAGTGGCCTGGAGGCCAGTGTGGAGAAAGCAGGAGGGGCCACTGCTGGAAGCTCCAGGAGCGGCAAGAAGGCCGTACATGAGGTCCAGGTAGAGAAAATAAAGCAGAGGTGAGTGTAGGTTAAATGAACAGGGCCAAGGGCTGGTGGGAAGTGGAAGGAGGAGCAGAAACACAAACGAATGCCTCTCGGGAAGTGTCACCAACTCCCCCAGAGACGGTGGGAGCATGAGGGAGAGTGTCTGGGAGCCTCACAGAAGAGGCAGAGTCCCCAGCCAGCCTGGGTGTGGGGCATGAAGTGGAGGAGCGGCGGGTGGAAAGGCGCATCCCTGGCTGGTGTACTCAGTTGGTTAGAGCTCTGGCCCTTACACCAGAGGGCTCGACTCCCCATCAAGGGCCCGTACCTGGGTTTCGGGTTCCTTCCTGGCCCTGGTCTGGGCGTGTGTGGCAGCAATGTCTCTCTCCCATTCATGTTTCTCTTCCTCCCTCCTACCCTTCCACTCTAAAAATCATTGATCAAAGTATCTTCGAGGATTAACCCGAAAAATAAAAATAAATAATAAAAAACGAAAGGCACAGAGGTAGCGTGGGCAGTGTCCCACCTGGACTAGGCAGGCGAGGACCCCGAGTGGGAACCTGGGGCACTGCCCAGATCGTCGTCCTGAGACCACCGAGTCCTGACCGAGGCGCCACCCCTGCCCTGGCTGTGAGGCCCAACATCTTCCGCAGCGCGCTGTCCTCTCTCCGAGACGGGCCTGGTGGGGATGGAGGGCAGCGGGGTCCTTCTGGAAGCGGGACCTTGCATTTCCCGGGCCCCCCAATGCAGAGTTGCTCCCAGACGGCCCTAAGTCTGCCCTCAAGAACCTCCTCATTCCGGGGAGTCCTGGATGCTCCACCCCATTCTTCTTGGATCCTTAGGAACTCGGGGTCTCCCACTCCACGTTGCACGGGAGGCCGCTGCCCGGTGGGTCACCTTAGCACCGGCACATGGACCCGCAGGTGCGCCAGGAGGGCGGAGCTGCGGCTGAAGGCCTTCCCGCAATCCCCGCACCGGTAGGGCTTCTCCCCCGTGTGCACTCGCTGGTGCTCGATCAGGGAGGAGCTCTGCGCAAAGGCCTTGGGGCAGACCTGGCAGCGGTATGGCTTCTCCCCCGAGTGGATCCTCAGGTGCCGGATCAGCGCCGAGTAGTCGCTGAAGGCTCTCCCGCAGGCCTCGCAGGCGTAGGGCTTCTCCCCGGTGTGCGTGCGCTGGTGCTGAGTCAGGTGCGCGCTCTGGCTGAAGGCCTTGCCGCAGGCGACGCACACGTAGGGCCGCTCGCCCGTGTGCACCCGCTGGTGCTGCGTGAGGTGCGTGCTGCGGCTGAAGGTCTTGCCGCAGTCCCCGCACGCGTAGGGCTTCTCCCCGGTGTGGATGCGCCGGTGCTGCGCCAGGTGGGTGACCCGGCTGAAGGCCCTGCCGCACTCCTGGCACGCGTGGGGCTTCGCCCCCGTGTGCACCACCTGGTGCTGGGCCAGGTGCGTGCTGCGGCGGAAGGCCTTCCCGCACTCGCTGCAGGTGTAGGGCGTCTTGCGGGAATGGCCCTTCCTGTGCGCGTCCAGGGCCCGGGCGTTAGAGAATGTCTTCCCACACTCCCCGCACTTGGAGGGCGCCCGCCCTCGCGCGCACAGAGGGTCCGTGCCACCACTGTCCAAAGGACTGGACTCCTCCGTGGAGGGGGCCTTTTCCGGCCAGGTGACCTCTGACCACACACGGGGGATGTCCCCGAAGGCACCGGAGTCACAGCCGGGCTGGTCCCTGAGGGCTGCCTCAGGGGGCCCAGGAGCGGCCTTGAAACCTGTCTCTGGGGCACAGGGCTCAGTCCAGACGTCCCCGGGGAGCCCCACCGTCCTTTCTGAGCTGCCCTGGGGTCCGAAGGAGTCACCAAAGCCGTGTCCCAGGGAAGCGCCCCCTGCCAGGGCCTGGGCAGCTGCGTCTGCCTCTTCCAAATCGCTGTGCTTGCAGGTTGCCCCTGGGGGCTCGGCTCCGGGCTTCCAGCCTGAAACATGGAAGCCGCAGCATCAGGCCTGGGACATCAGCCTCCCTGACATCACCCTCTGGACTCGTGCGGGGAGTGGGATCCCTGACACACCAGCTGGGCGCTGCTGTCACTGCTGAGAGTATCCAATCCCCTCATCCCCCCAAATTCCGAGAGAGAGAGAGAGAGAGAGAGAGAGAGAGAGAGAGAGAGAAACACTGATGTGAGAGAGACACATCCATTGGCTGCCTCCCTCACATACCCGGACCACGGGCGGGCATGGGACGTGCAATCCAGGTCCGTGCCCTTGGCCAGAATGGAACCTGCCACCCTCCAGTGCGCAGGCCAGCTCAAACCACTGACCCACACTGGCCTGGGTCTGAGGCCTGGCCTTTCCAAGGTGTTGGGCGGGCGGAGTGTGGCTAAGGGTGGCTGGAGGTGGGGATGTGTTTCTGGGCTGGGTCACCTGCCCTGGTCCACACTTGAAGGGAGCACAGAGCCTGGGTTCATGGGGGATCCCAGGAAGGAGGGGCGAGGAGGGGGCCACCAGTCCGCCCCTGGGCCCCTGCGATCTGCCCCTGTCTAGCCCCCGCCCCTTTCCTCATCCGTAGGGAGGAAGGACACACTGAGGGCTGCCCCTCCCCCCCCTCAGGCTGCTGGCTGCTATCAGGCTTCCAGTGTAGTACATAATGGCCATTGACTCATTTCAGCTTCAACTTGCATTTCAGACAGGGAAATGGAGGCCCAGCTGAGGGAAGATCTTGAGTAACTGGTGCAAGGTGATATCATTAGCTCAGAGAGGTTGAGTCATTTGTACAAGGTCACACAGCAAGTGGCCAAGCTGGGGCTTTGGCTGTTAAATCTCGCTTTTGAATCCCACAGAGGACCCCCCCTCATCTCCCCCAACCCCACCGGCCACATGCTGCCCACCCCTCCTTACCCCCCTTCTTCCTCTATTCTAGGAACCTGCTCTTCTCAGAACACCCGGGTTCATACATACCACAGAGCCTTGGCCCCACCTCTCTATCTGGCTCTCCCTCTTCCTTTCAGCCTCACGTTGCCTTTTCTCTGAAGACTTTCTCAACCCTGCCGAGGACGGGGTCCCTCCCTTCCTCCTTCCCTCCTCCCAGCTCTGTGACATCTGAGTGGGCACCTAGCCGACCCCTTCCAGAAATGCCTGCTTTTTGAGGAGTTGAACGAACGGCCCCGACAGTGGCTGTTTCACATGCTGCAGAGGCACCGCTGTCAGTGACTCTGGGGCAAGCAGGTCACAACCCCAATCCTCATTTCACTGACAGGGAAACTGAGGCATAAGAGACTCACACAGCCACCTGCCTGCATGGCTCAGTGGTTGAGTACTGACCTATGAACCAGAAGGTCATGGCTCGATTCCTGGTCAGGGCACCTGCCCCGGTTTCGGGCTCTATCCCCAGTGTGGGGCGTGTAGGAGGCAGCCGATCACTGATTCTCTCATCATCAATGTTTCTTTTCTTTTTTTTTCAATCCTCACCCGAGGATATTTTTTCCATTGATTTTTAGAGAAAGTGGAGAGAGAAGGAAAAACAGAGAGAAACACCGATGTGAGAGAAACACATCGGTTGGCTGCCTCCCATTCGCCCCTGACCAGGGCCAGGGGCCTGAACCGAGGTGCATGCCCTTGACCGAAACTGAACATGAGACCCTTCAGTCCGCAGGCCCACGCTCTATCCACTGAGCTAAAACGGCCAGGGCTCAGAGCTCGTCACTGATCTTTCTCTCTCTCTATCCCTCTCGGTCTCTTCTTTAAAATGAATAAAAACAAAAGAAAAAAGAAAAAGAAAAAGATGTGCTTTGCACAGTGTGAGCGTTTAGAACCCTGAACCCTGCCCTCCGCCGTACAGCCCAGCCCCTGCCTGGGTGTCCTGTGAGACCTGCCCACCGCCGCCCCTCACCTTTCCGGTCCAGCGCCTGAGTTAGGTCCTCCACCAGCATGGCGGCCTCCTTACCGCTCCTGGGGCACTGGGCCCCCACCCAGGCCTGGATCTTGGGGGGCAGCGCGCCCAGGAACTGCTCCAGCACCAGCAGCTCCAGCATCTGCTCCTTGGAGTGCACTTCAGGCCGCAGCCACTTGTGGCAGAGCTCGCGGAGCTGGGCCAGGGCCTCGTGTGGGTCGGATGCCTCCTCGTAGCAGAAGCGCCGGAAGCACAGGCGTGCAGCCTCCTCGGGGTGGGCCACGTGGCCAAGGCGACACGCCTGGACCTGGGAGAGGCTGGCGTCCTCATCCTCCACCTTCACCCGCAGGATGCCATCCAGCTCCCAGGGCACCGGGCTCAGGGGGGCCTGGGGGACGGCCATCGGGCAAGAACACGCCAGTGAGCCTGGGAGCTGCGTCTGCAGGAGATGAGAATGCTGTCATCAGGGAACCTGGGTGCTGCCTCACACCCAGAGCAGGACAGACGCTGGCCTGGGGCCTGGGGCACGAGACGCACGCTCACAGGAAACAGATCCTCAAAATAATCAGGACAGCTCGGCTGGTGTGGCTGAGTGGTTGAGCATCAACCTATGAAACAGCAGGTCGAGGTTCGATTCCCAGTCAGGGCACATGCCCGGGTTGCGGGCTAGATCCCCACGGTGGGGTGTGCAGGAGGCAGTCCGTCAATGGTTCTCTCTCATCACTGATGTTTCTATCTCTCTCTCCCTCTCCCTTCCTCTCTGAAATCAATACAAATATACCAAAAAAATAATCAGCCCTGGCCAGTTTAGGTCAGTGGATAGAGCATCGGCCTGCAGACCGAAGGGTCCCACGTTCGATTCCGGTCAAGGGCATGTACCTCGGCTGTAGGCGCCTTCCTGGGCAGGGCCCTGGTTGGGGCACATGCAGGAGGGAACCAATTGATGTGTTTCTTTCATATCAATATTTCTGTCTTTCCCTCTCCCTTCCGCTTTCTCTAAAAGATCAATGGAAAAATAGCCTTGGGTGAGGATTGAAAATAAAGTATAATAAACCACATTTGTTAAAACAAAAAAAAATTCACAATAGACTCAGAGGGTGGGAACTTCCTTTCCAATGAACAGATCTGAAAACAGACACAGAGAAGAAAACATCGGCCGAGTTTCCTAATGACGGGATGGGTGGTGGCTGAGTTGAACAATCCAGGCAGCCTGACTCTACAGCCAGCCTCCTTAGAGTGCATGCCTCCCCCTCTCCTCTCTCACACACTCCCCAGGTAGCCGTGTGTGTGTGTGTGTGTGTGTGTGTGAGAGAGAGATGATGCTCAAACCTACTGAGCCACCTGGCAGGGGGGGAGTGTTTTTTTTAAAAATTTTAATTTTAATTTCAGAGAAGGGAGAGGGAGAGAGAGAGAGAGAGAGAGACAGAAAAAACATCAGTGATGAGAGAGAATCATGGATTGGCTGCCTCCTGCATGCCCCACACTGGTGATTGAGACCGCAACCCGGGCATGTGCCTTGAATGGAATCAAAACCCGGGACCCTTTAATCTGCAGGCTGAGACTGTATCCACTGAGCCAAACCAGTGAGGACAGAGTGGTTTTTTTCATTTCTCGCTCCTTACTCGTGCCCGACTTGATAATGGCACCCACCTCAGAGGGTGGTGGTGGGGTTACCCAAGGCGATCCATGATGTGTGTCCAGCGCACACCAGGCTCACAGCCAACATGCAGGGAACGTCCAACCTGATGACTCTGCAAGGCCCTTAGCAGACAGCAGCTCCCAGAAGGCACCGGGGGACATATCCACGAACCGCCCGTCACTCGATTTCCGCTGCAGACAAGGCAAGACACGAATTCTTTGTCATATACTTGATAAACCCTGCAAATCCCCCACATTTCAGTCCCCCTGGCAAAAAATGACAGTCAATCGCACAGGTATGTGCACACACCCTACCTCAGGCAGCCCGTCAGTCATACCTCAAAATATTCCCAGGCACATACAATTGCTTTCTTTACAAAAACTTTTTTAAATTTATTTCAGAAAGGAAGAGGGGGAGAGAGATAGAAACATGGATGATGAGACAGAATCATGGCTCCGCTGCCTCCTGCACGCCCCCTACTGGGGATCAAGCACACAACCCAGGCCTGTGCCCTTGACTGGAATCGAACCCGGACCCTTCAGTCCGCAGGCTGAGGCTCTATCCACTGAGCAACACCAGCCAGGGCCATTTCTTTTCTTTCTTTTTTTTTAATGTATTGATCTGGGAGAGGTGGAGAGGAATGGGAGAGAGGGTGAGAGAAACATCGATGTGGGAGAGAAAGATGTACTGGTTGCCTCCCAAACTCACCCCGCGTGGGTATTGAACCTGCGACCCAGGCATGTGCCCTGAGGAGCGCCCCAACCTGCAACCTTTCGGTTTCGGGGAGGCCGCTCCAACCAGCCGAGACCCGACACACACCATTTCTGTCACACACAGACCACTAAGCGCACAACCCGCTGGTGAGCTTCGACCTATGACCCAGGAAGTCCCGGGTTTGATTCCGGGTCAGGGCACCTGCCCAGGTTGCAGGCTCCAGCACACTGTGGGGCGTGCAGGAGGCAGCCCTCGTTGATGTTTCTCTCGCTCCTTCTCCTCTCCTCTCTGAAATCAATAAAAACATTAAAACATAAACAGATAAACACACAGCCTCGGGGCATCTCCACATCCCGCCTTGGTCGCCGCCTCAGCCAGGCCCACGGGGAGGCTCGGTCAGCTGAGCCACACGTCCAGCCTCCCCCGCCCCCGTCGGCGCCGCATTCCCGGCCGGACCGTCAGACCCCGGCCCACCGGCGGACCCCGCGCCCGCACCCGTCGGCCAGACGCCCGCGCCCCGGCCTGGGGCAGGTCCATCGCGCGCCCGGTCTGTCGGCCCCACGCCCGGTCAGCGGTCCCCACCTTGGACCAGTTCTGCGCTCGGCCCGGCAGTCAGACCCTCCCGTGGCCGCGGCCAGCACGTCTCGCTTTGGGGCGCAGCGGACACTCACGGCTTCCGGGCGCGACCCCGGCGGGAGCCCCCTCGGACCCACCTCACTGTGGGGGCGAGGGGACACTTCCGGGAGCGGACGCGTAGGCGCCCGACGGAGGAGCCCGCCAGCGCGTCCGCATGCCGGAACAACAACTCCCAGAATGCGCCGCGCAGCCCGCCGGGACCACAACTCCCAGAATGCGCCGCGCCACGCGGACCGGGCGTGGCCCTGGGATACAGTTCATAGAAGGTGCCACGCGGGAGCCCTCCAGCAGCGCGAGGCCCGCCGGGAGTTGTAGTCCAGGTGGGCTTACGTGGGGCGGTGGGACGGCGAGTGCAGGATCTAGCAGGACCGTGCGTGGGAGGTTGAACCATGCATGGTTCGAGGGGGTGAGGTGTGTGTGAAGAGTGAGGGTGCCGGGGTGAGGAGTAAGGGGTGCGTATCCTGTGTGTGTGTCTCTCACTGTGACCATGTATAGGGGAGCCCACGTGTCTGTCGTGTGGTTGCACAGGACCTGGAAGGTGAGCTGTGTGTCACCGCTCCGTCCTTTTTCTGGATTTTGGCTGATAAACAGCGTGGCCACAGGAACCTCTGTCCCAGATGTGCCCCTCGGTTGCTGACAGGATCCTGAGCCCCACCCTGAGGTGAGAAGAGGAGGAGGAGCAGGAGAGGGGGGAGCAGCTGGGGCAGAGGAAGGGTCTCTGTCCCAGATACGAGCTTCCTGTCCAGGGATGGGCGCTCCCTGACCCGGGATGTGCAGTCCCCCATCCCGGGAGGGGCACTCGCTGATGGCTGTGGCCTCAGACCAGCCCGGAGAAGCGTTGGGGAAGCAAGGGCAGGAGCGAATGTGCCCGCTGGGACCACTGGCAGTTTTGGAAACTCACGTGGACTGTCTGCCCGGGAACGTGGAGTCCAGGTGTGGCCAGGAAACCGGATTTGTCAGTTTAATTAAGTCATTGCAACCAATTCCCGTTTCAACAACCGCAGGAGGTTTCAGCACCTCGGACAGCTCCCGGCCATTCCTGCAAAGGCAGGGACGGTGTGTGGGTGGGTGGGGTGGGGTGGAGGTGGGTGCGCTCTGAACTTTATATAAAGTGAATTCCCTGCTGTGTGACGGCCTCAGGCCTGAAGGCTCCGCTCTGCGCTGCCAGGTGTGCGGACACCTGTCGGCATGCTGCTGCTGCTGCTGCTGCTTTAACAACATTATTTTAATTGATTTCTGAGAGGAAGGAAGAGAAAAACATCAATGATGAGAATCATTGATGGGCTGCCTCCTGCACACCCCCTACTGGGGATGGAGCCTGCAACCCAGGCATGTGCCCTGACCTCCTGGTTCATAGGTCCAGGCACTGTGCCATGCCGACCTGGTGTCAGCGTGCTTCTTTTACAGGATTGTCAGGTGGGGGAGTGCTCTGCAGTCCCAGCTGCCTTACATCCAGGTCCTGGAGAGACTCGCAGGAGGGAAGGGCTTGTGGATGGGTTGCCTCCCACAGCACCCTGACTGGGGATGGAACCCGAGACCCTTTGGTGTGCAGGCTGATGCTCTACCCACTGCTCACCGGCCAGGGCGAGTAGCGGCTATTTTACATTAACCAGGTTCGATAAAACACGCACACAGTGCTTGCTTCAGCAGCATAGATACTAAAATCGGAACAATACAGAGATTAGCACGGCCCCTGTGCCAGGATGACACGCAAATTCGTGAGGAGTTCCATATTTAAAACAAAAACAAAAAAAAACAACTCCATGCACACACACAGGTACACAGACACACACACAGAGGTACACAAAGACACACACGTGTGTTCACCTGTGAATATATAGAGCAGGTGTGGCCAAGACAGTCATATGGATGTTTTAACGGGAGACAGAAACAATGGAAGAAATGATTAAACTTACTTTGAGTTTTTTATTTCTTAAACTGGTAGGACTTTTCCATGTTTCAAAATTCCAAAAATATCAAAAGATGTAGAGTGGAAATTATTCCTCATCCCTTTCGCCCCATTTCTCCTCCCCAAGAGCAGCTAGTATGTTGCGACTTCTCACAGCGAATGTTTTAATACGAATGGGAAACACAACACACACGGCTCCCACCGTCTCACCTAACCACGCGTCGCGGAGCTCTGCCCACGTTCGCACGTGGAGACACCCCCAGTTTTAAGGCCGGGGGTTCTCCACACCACAGACCACTTAGCTAGGCTCCCATGGTCGATGCGCAGGTGGCTTCCGCATTTTTACTTTTGACGTCTGACATGAGATGAGAAATGGGAACTTTGCAGAGGTCTCAGCTGTCTGGGAGGCAGGTGGCTGCTCGCCCAGCGCCCGCTCTGAATTGTGGAAACACAGCGCTTCAGGTGCCACTGTTTCGGGGCTCGGTGGAGGTGCCGGGGCAGCCTCAGGCCAGTCCCAGAGGCACCGAGAACACGGAGCCACAGCTGGGTCCCCCTCCCGAGAACACCGGCTGGTGGAGCATTTCTGAGTCTGCACCCCACACAGCTGAGGGCCAGCGAGAAGGGACTGTCCAAGGTGGTTCAGGGCAGTGGCCTGCTTGGCGGCCTGTCCCTTCCCTCTGGGGCTAGAGGTAGAGGAATGGGAGTAGGAAGAGAGCTGGGGTGCAGGTGGTGAAGTCTGCAGGGCAGGAGGCCACAGAGGCCAAAGCTCATTTACCTTCTGGGTTGGAGGGGGTGGGAAGGGAACACACCCCAAGAAAGGGCCCTGGAGCAAGGGGACGGCTCTGCTGCTGTTCTGGCCGGAAGTTAGAACTCGGCACCAGAGGTCCAGATAGGGGACTGAGCAGCAAAGCCATGGGTGTAGGCTACATGGGGAGGGCGTGGAGCACGAGACGGGCCCCCGGGGCACTGTCCTAGGACCCCTGACATTTAAGAGGTGAGGGGAGGACAAGGAGCCCCTCGAGGTGGAAGGGATCAGAAGGGGCAGGACCCCAGGATGCCAGGGGACAGATGGAGGCTGTAGGAGGGCCCGGCTGCAGGCTAGACCATCCAGGGGATGAGGGGATGGGCAGGGCGGCAGTGGCGTCTGACTCAGGGCCCGGGGCCTGTGAGGCTGGAGAGACGCGCAGAGGGTGCCAGCTGCCTGTTACCCACTCTACTCCCCAAGCCCGTTTCTCGGGGTGCAGGTCTGCACCATGGAGCCTGGAAAAGCTAAAGACCAGCTTTCCGAGACCCCTGTCCTGAGGGTGGCCCCAGGGCCTCTCTTGGCCCATGAGACACAGTGGGCATCCGCTGGAGGCCTTTTCTTTGAAACTCGTCAAAGACAAGTACTGGCCTGCCCTTCCCCCTTCTCTTGATGTGGACGCAAGGGCTGAAGCCACAGTCTCGGAGGACCTGGGGGAGGTGGAGAGGCTGCAGAACCCACAGCTCTGGCTCGGCCCCTGCCCCCCCACCAGGCAGCCTCCAAGGAACCTGGTGAAGCCACTGCTGACATCACTGTGTGTAATGGTGGGCGGCTCCTTGTCCTGTGCCCACTTTCCTTCTGTGTGAAAGGGAGCTATCACCGAGGCCACGCCTTCTGGAAACGCACCCTTTCCTCACCGTGTGCAGGGTAGGCGCCCTGCTGGGAGTGACAGAGAAGGCAGGGTGGGCCGAGGGCGGACACGAAGGCTGTTCAGGGACACACACCTGGGCTTCATTGAGGGTCTTGTAGGCAGAACCTCCAGGGATGAGCCAAAAAGCAGCTCAGCTACCGTGGAAACTGCCCCCACTGTGACCTCAGCATCCACAGAACGACATGGACACTAGAGGCTGCGACAGTTGGACACTCAGCCATGCTGGGCAGCGAGCGCTGAAGCTCCATCACCCAGCGCCGCCTCACGGCTGCTGCCCTATGGGTCATGCCTCCCGCAGGCTGCAATGCTTGTCATCCCAGGATCAGTGTTGCTTCCTTCCAACTTTGGGTGTGAATGGATGTCTCTAACTTCACTGCGATGCACGTGCAGGGGGAACAGCAAACACGGAGGCCATGTCTGTATCTCGGAGCAAATGACGTGGCGTGCAGCGGGGCAGGTGCTGCGTCTGTGGGTGGTCCACTGCGCTTCATTGACTCTCGGTTAGAAGGCGGGAGATTCACACCCTGGTTTTTTGTTTTTATTACATTTACTGGGGTGACGTTGGTCAACATGATCATATAGTTTCAGGTGTGGGCTTCTATGTTACAAGATGTATGTATTGCACCGTGTGCCCACCACCCAAGATAAAATCTCCTGTCACCACTTTAAAATATATATGTTTTTTATTGATTTCAGAGAGGGAAAGAGAGACAGAAACATCAATGATGAGAGAGAATCATGGATCAGCTGCCTCCTGCACATCCCACACTGGGGATCAAGTGCACAACATGGGCATGTGCCCTGACAGGCAGTCAAAACATGACCTCCTGGTTCATAGTTCAATGCTCAACCACTGAGCCACACCGGCTGGGCTAAATCCTGGGTTTTTATACACACTGGCCTATGAGACACCAAGGATCACATCTTGATCACACTGTTTTTTTAAATCTTCACCCGAGGATAATTTCCATTACTTTCTAGAGACAGTGGATGGGAGGAGAGAGAATGGTTGACATGAGAGATACATCATTTGGTTGCCTCCTGCATGTGCCCCTCCTGAGGCAGAGAACCTGCAACTGAGGTACATGCTCTTGGTCAGGAATCGAACCCGTGACCCTTTCAGTCTGCGGTCCAAGGCTCTAACCACTGAACTAAACCAGCCAGGCAATCATAATACTCTTTATGTCAGCGGTTCTCAACCTGTGGGTGGCAATCCCTTTGGGGGTCGAATGACCCTTTCACAGGGGTCGCCTAAATACATCCTGCCTATCAGATATTTACATTACGATTCATAACAGTAGCAAAATTACAGTTATGAAGTAGCAACAAAAATAATTTTATGGTTGGGGCTCACTACAACATGAGGAACTGTATTAAAGGGTTGCAGCTTGAGGAAGGTTGAGAACCACTGCTTTATGTCAACAACAGCATGGACGAAGTAGGAGAGCTTGGCTTTACTCAGGTTTAAAATTGGAGAGCAGTAAGATGAACGAGGCAGAGTTTGCAACCGTGAACAGGAATGGTCCCAGGAGCATGCCCTGCATTATACAGAAATAAACCATGTTCTCAGAAGTGGGGTCACACAATCCACGTGGCGCCACAGCACACCTGGTGGCGTGAGGCCAAATTAGAGGGCATTCCACCAACCAGAGCAAGGAGCAGCTGATGGGGCAGGCTGGAGATGGCGACAAATCCCCCCCCCCCCCCCGAACAAATATAAGACTGAAGAAGAGCCCTCGCTGGTGTGGCTCAGTGGACAGACCACTGGTTACAGACTCAAGGGTCCCAGGTTCCACTCTGGTCAAGGGCATGTGCTCGGGATGTGGGCTCCATCCCCAATGGGAGGTGTGCAAGAGGCAGCCGATCAATGATTCTCTCTCATCATGGATGTTTCGGTCTCCCCCTCTCCCTTCCACTCTGAAATCAATAAAAATCAAAAATCAAAAAATCAAACGTAAAACATTATTAGTACTGCCCCGATCAACCAATTTAGTTTGGGAAATGGCAGCTAGTACTGGGCATGGTGTCTCTACCTTGCCAATGTGAACATTATGGGATGTTGAGTAGTGTTCCTAGGCAGCCCACAAGATGCAGTGGCCCTGCCCTCCTGTAGTCATGACAACCAGACATCACCAATGGAGAACCAACCTGTGGCTCAGAGCAGCACTGGCTGTTCCCAGGCAATGGCTTTCCCAGGAGCAGAGGCATCTCAGGGGGCTTCTGTGCCGTCTGCTTTGGCACGAGAGTGGCTGATGTGGGTGGGGGCCAAGCGACTCAAGGGCACGTACCTTGGTTGCAGATTCAATCTGCGGCTCCCTTTGAGGCACGAATGGAGGCAACCAATCCATGTGTCTCCAACACATCGTTTCTCTCTCTCTCCCCTCTGCACCTGTCCCTTCCACTCTCTAAAAAAATAACCCATAGGAGAAATTCCTCATTGTTCTGGCGAGGATTAAAAAATAAAAAATCCCATCCCGGACAGGAAGCCCAAGGTTGGCTTCCTGGCCAACCTCAAACCCAGTTATTAGACGACACCACAGGCCCTGCCAGGTCCCCAGCTGAAGGGCTCGGTCAGGAGATCCCGCACCGGCTGGGTACACGTTTCTCCATTATAATTACTTTTGCTTTAATTATCCTTTACAAAACGGGGCCTATGTTGACTTTTTAGCATGACCTGTGAACCCATTTCAGGGTCCCAGAGGCAATAGTAGCAAATATAAGTTAAAGGGTGTGCGGGGCTCGATAGACCCGAGGCCGCAAGCTCAGGTGTCAGGGGAGAGGGAGGGCGCCCAGGCCTTCCTCCCCAGTGGTGAGCCCCACGTGGCCTGAGGCTCTGCGCCGCTTCAGTCACTGCAGTGTCCCCCTAGGGGGACTCTTTGATGTCAAACACCACGGACGCGCCCACGGGAGGCTCCTCCACCGCAATCACGTGCACGGGCTTTCTCTCCTGCATGATCTCGTGGATGTCAAACAGGGCGAGTGCCTTGCTGGCAGGTGGCCCTGCCCGGGCCCCGTCCCCGGGGTCCTCACCTGTGTGCAGGTGAGGAATCGAGCTGCGGCCCAGGGGCTGCTCCGGCCGCCGCCGCCTCCGCCCGCGAGGCCCATCCCGCGTGTGCGTTACCTGGTGCCGGATGAGGTGCGAGCTCTGGATGAAACACTTCCCGCACTGGCTGCACCGGAAGGGCCGGTCACTGCGCTGGGCGCTCTCCCCTGGAGCCAGAGCAGGGTCGCAGCCCAGGGCGCCCGCCCACTGGTGCGCCGCGAGCGCCGCCTGCTGGAAGATGAGCCGCTGGCGGCACTCGTAGGGCTTCTCCCCCGCGTGCTTGCGCTGGTGCTGCGCCAGCGAGGAGCTGTGCCGGAAGCCCTTGCCGCAGTGGTTGCACTCGTAGGGCCGCTCCTCCGTGTGCGTCCGCAGGTGCAGGAACAGGCACGTGGTCCGGGAGAAGGCTTTTCCGCACACGCTGCAGGCGTAGGGCTTCTCCCCCGTGTGCGTGCGCCGGTGCCGGCCCAGCGAGGAGTTCTGGTTGAAGGCCCGGCCGCAGTCCTGGCAGGCGTAGGGCTTCTCGCCGGTGTGGATGCGGCGGTGCACGGTGAGGTGCGTGCTGTGGCAGAAGGACTTGCCGCACTCGGCGCACTTGTAGGGCTTGTCCCCCGTGTGGATGCGCTCGTGCTGCACCAGCGAGGAGTTCTGGCTGAAGGCCTTGCCGCACTCCTTGCACATGTACGGCCGCTCCCCTGTGTGAATCCGCTTGTGCACCGTGAGGTGCGCGTTGTGGTTGAAGGACTTCCCACAGTCCGTGCACTTGTAGGGCTTCTCTGGTGGGGGGCCTGCTGTGAGCTCCGCCAGGGGACCGGCCCCACCGTCCCACGGCGCCTGCCCTCCGGAGCCGGCCTGCTGGCTGGGGGTGTGAGAGTGACTCCCCGAGTCTGTGACCTTTAAGTCGGCGGCACAGAAGTATGCGATCCCAGGAATCTCAGGGAACAGGTCTAGGTGTGAGCTTGGGACACAGCTTTCCCCGAGGCTGAGGCTCTCGGGGGTCCTCTCTTGAGCTGGTGCTTCTTCGAGGCAGAACTCTGCCGGCCTGGAGCCATCCTGGTCCTCCTTGGGCGCCGGGACTTGGCCCCCACAGCCCCAGCCTTCCCCCAGGATGGGGCGGGCAGTGGCCTCCGGGAGGACTGGCCTGTCTGTGATACCCGATGGCGCTTCCTCAGGAAGGACCTGCCCAGCGGGTAGTACGGGCCCTTGAGGTCCCGGGTCCCAGCCTGGAAGAAAGCAGAGCTCAGCGGCCAGGAAAGAACAGAGGGGAGGCATTGCCCAACAGCTCGGCCTCCACCCGCCACCTGCCCCCCTGCAGGCCAAGGTCTACTCTATGCCAACACCCAGTGCCCGCTGCACGCACAGCTGCCCTCGCCCATCCTCCCCAGGTAATGTGCAGGCACCTGCCTCAGGCGGTCCACCCAGAGCACAGGCGGAAAACCAAGTGCCCCAGCAATGGATGGCTTCTATGTCTGTTTGTTTTTTTATAGGAAAAGGTGGACATTTATTGGCAAATAAGCACAGACTCCCATGTGGGGAGGGGGAGAGAGGCCCCTGTGTTTGTTTGTTTTTAACCTTTAAATAGTTTTTACTTTTTCACTCACAGTTGACATACAAACGGTAGTATATTAGTTTTAGGTGGACAACCCAGTGATTAGACATTATATCACTTAAGTGATCAGGCTTTTGTGTTTGAAAAGGGCTGTAGAAAAAGAAAGAATATTCATCACAGGCAGGCAGGATTCTAAGGCTCTGGCCTGCTGTCCAGTCACAGTCATGGGGGCACTGCTGTGAAGGTCCTGCAGGTGGCAGGGTCGCCATCAGCTGCCCTTAGCCCTACAATAGGGAGATGGGTCCTCGCCGGGATGGCTGTTGGCTGAGCATCATCCCGTCACCCAAGGGCACATGCCTGGGTTGTGGGTTTGGTTCCTAGTCAGGGTACATGAGGGAGGCAACCAATCAATGTTTCTCTCTCCTCCCTTCCTCTCTATGAAATCAATAAAAACAAATTTAGGGAACATGTAGGAAGCAACCCATCGGTGGGCCTCTCTCTTACATCAATGTTTCTCTCTCTCTCTTCCCCCTGCTTCCCTTCTACTCTCTTTAAAAATCAGTGGAAAAAATATCCTCTGATGAGGATTAAAATAAAAAATACAACAACAACAAAAAAAAGTCTGGGTTACCC